>JASTWQ010001019.1:0-42939 GCA_035220615.1 Leptothorax acervorum
GATTTAGGAGTAGATATAAAATAGATTTTTAGGAATAGCTATAGATATAGAATAGATTTTTTAAAATGTATTTCAAGCCTTCTGAACCGTTTCAAAACAGTTTAAAATTCATAGATAATTTTATCATAAATTTATTTCTATACATTTTTACTCATAATAAAGGTCCACTATTTTGCATAAAAATTTATGTGGCGATCATTAAGTAATAAGTACCTGACATCATGAGTTGATAAAATGTATAAATATTTATAATTTAATAAATGTGAGTCTTATTCGGCCTGACTGGCAGTAATTTATTCTTAAGAGAACAAGAACAACGTTTCGACCCTTACTTTGGGTCCTTAATATGACAGAAGTATTGAGGAGACATACGCGTCTCCTCAATACTTCTGTCATATTAAAGTTTCGTGAACAGACGATGAACAGTTAGAGAGAGTACTTATTGAGGAGACATACGCGTCTCCTCAATAAGTACTCTCTCTAACTGTTCATCGTCTGTTCACGCAACTTTAATTATGACAGAAGTATTGTAATTTTACGCGCAATGATTTATCATTGTCAATAACTTGCTAAGGACCAAAAGTAAGGGTCGAAACGTTGTTCTTGTTCTTTTAAGAATAAATTACTGCCAGTCAGGCCGAATAAGGCTCACATTTATTATTTTTTTTACTGGCAAATAATTATATTATTGATTTATAATTTAATCTCATTATCATTAATTTCACTATTTAAAACCATTGTTATCAAAATTATTAACTTTAACTATAATTTGACCAATCAATTATTTAATAGATTCTAGTAATAGTAAATTATATTAAGTAATTTTTTAATTAGATAACTGTTCTAAATTATGTAATTTTTCCCGTTCATCATTATTTCCATTTGAAAAGAAAACAAGATTATTGGAATTTAAATAAAAGTGAAATTTATGACAAAGCTATTTGCATCTCTCATTTCTCTCACGGCACATAAACGTCCACATATATTCGAGGCACATTTTTCTAATAATACCCGACGAATTTATTGAAGCAGCAAAACGTAGAACAGCTTGCATAGAAGTGTTCCATTATGAATCTTTGGGTGCGACGCAATACCGACTGAAATTATTTCTACTTAAAACCGCAATAAAACGCATAAGCGCTTTATGTGCGGAAAGAGATGAAATAAGAACACTAAAAATTACGGAAATCCCTACGGCTCACCAGCGACTGTGTCGCAAGTAGTGGTTATTCGTGCAACTAGTAGCACATTTTGCTTCGCGCGGCGCGTGAGTCGGGTGCAAGCAGCAAGTTGTGTAGCTTCGTGCAACTAGTTGCAAGTGGAAAATTTAAGGGCCTGAGCACACTGGAGATTCTCGAACTTGGTGTCTTTATTCTGATTGGTTTCAGTTTTTATCATCATCGTGAACATTAAAAAGTTATTAAAATCCAATTGCATTATCAAAGATAATGGAATTTTATTATTGAGTCACTTCGGATAATGGTAGGTTATTAATAAAAACAGTTTAAAGAAATTCAGTAAATTTACAGTTATGTGATAATCCCATAATAACCTGTGAAATTGTTACCCTATACCGTATGAAACTTCTGCTTTGGAAATAGACAAAATATTAGTATCTTGAACTTCTCTCGGAGTAATAAATTTACAGGAAAGAAAATATTATAAAATTATCACGATCAGTCTAACAGTATTACAGGTTATGTTGGTATATTTTTCCACGCAATGTAAGACACATTATTTAAACTATGAAAGTGACATATTTATCAAAATTCTGTTATTTTATTATTTTGTTGCAAAAATGCCATTTTCAAAATAGGAAGTTTAGAGTTTTTCACAGTCGTACACAATTTTTATAAAAAGTACTCTGAACTTCTGTTTTTTTAAAGTCAGTTTTATAAACATTATCAAAGTTACCTAATTTTCTAATTTCATAATACATCCAGAGTGCGTCAGAAACATAACCTTGCTGTCAGAGTGGTAAAATTGCACAAACTTGAACATTTATTAATATTTTGGTAAAGGACCCCGCACTAAACCCCATGAAATTGGGCCCCGGTGAAAATGGCTGAATTTTGAATATGTTGTATCTTTTGGGTCACTGAACAAATGTTTCCTCAGACAAAATGTCAAAAAATGGACAGTTTCGTCGTTTCAACCCTTCAAAAGCCTAAGGTCAGACCAGCAAAGATATCACTTTCGGATCAATCTGGTTACAATTATAAGGGAACAATATGAATTTTTAGTGAACAGAATAGTTAAAAAATAAATTGTTTATGACAGTATTGTTTAAACAATTTGAAAATTGTTTAAACAATTTGAAAATCATTGTTTACAAGAACTGATTGCTGATTTGAATTCTGTGGGGAAAATCATAACGGATAGCGTTTTCCTATATAACGCATTATTTGTCTTAAAATAAGCAATAAACAAATGACTGATAGTGAAATCTATTCCAGTAGCTTGACTCTTAGTTATGAAAAAACAAGCACTGTTAAATAGAAAAAATGACATTGAGTGTCCTTATTACACCTGCGATTAGCCTATATTATAGTTACCGGAGTCTATTACGTGGAGGTTGCAGTGCGATTTTAGACTCCTTTGGGGTGCTTTTTGTACGTGAGTCCCCTTGCCTCTCGCGATTCGGGGTGCTTTTTTTACGTGAGTCCCCTTGCCTCTCACCGCTCATCTATTCATCTAGTTCCATAGCATCATTTGGATTGATAGGCTGCGCTCTATTAGATGCATCCAAAATGTTATGCAGTAGAGACGTAGCAGGATATGAAACATTTGGTTCATGACGTGCGTATCCAAGAAACCATAATACTCTGGCAACGTGAGCCAATACTCCTAGCACCTGTTTTACAGGTACAGTAGTATCCATGAATAATGTTGTCATGAATATCATTAAACACGATAATGATATTCATGACAACATTATTCATGGATACTACTGTACCTGTAAAACAGGTGCTAGGAGTATTGGCTCGTGTGCTCACGTTGCCAGTGTATTATGGTTTCAAGGATACGCACGTCATGAACCAAATGTTTCATATCCTGCTACGTCTCTATTGCATAACATTTTGGATGCATCTAATAGAGCGCAGCCTATCAATCCAAATGATGCTATGGAACTAGATGAATAGATGAGCGGTGAGAGGCAAGGGAACTCACGTAAAAAAAGCACCCCGAATCGTGAGAGGCAAGGGGACTCACGTACAAAAAGCACCCCAAAGGAGTCTAAAATCGCACTGCAACCTCCACGTGGTAGACTCCGGTAACTATAATATAGGCTAATCACAGGTGTAATAAGAACACTCAATGTCATTGTTTCTATTTAACAGTGCTTGTTTTTTCATAACTAAGAGTCAAGCTACTGGAATAGGTTTCACTATCAGTCATTTGTTTATTGCTTATTTTAAAACAAATAATGCGTTATATAGGAAAACGCTATCCGTTATGATTTTCCCCACAGAATTCAAATCAGCAATCAGTTCTTGTAAACAATAATTTTCAAATTGTTTAAACAATGATTTTTAAATTGTTTAAACAATACTGTCGTAAACAATTTATTTCTTAACTATTTTGTTCACTAAAAATTCATATTGTTCCCTTATAATTGTAACCGGATTGATCCGAAAGTGATATCTTTGCTGGTCTGACCTTAGGCTTTTGAAGGGTTGAAACGACGAAACTGTCCATTTTTTGACATTTTGTCTGAGGAAACATTTGTTCAGTGACCCAAAAGGTACAACATATTCAAAATTCAGCCATTTTCACCGGGGCCCAATTTCATGGGGTTTAGTGCGGGGTCCTTTGTCACATTCCAAGTTTCACATATTCATGATTCATGATGAGCGAGTGTGATTGCGGGTGTGAATAAAATAAATGCGTACGTTTAGCTATTTTGCGTAATACCATTCCCAGTAATCGAGCTATTCAAATTATATTTGTACATAAATTCGAAACGTACATTTGCTTTTTTTGTAGGTCTATGTATGTATGTACACAACACACACGTCATATCTCGTGCTCTGCTATATATTCAGTAAAAGTGCAGAAAAAACTAATAAGAACGCTTACAAAGGTATAAAAGTGTATTACATCTTTGTTTTTAAAATTTGTAATGAAGGAAACTCGTGTAAAAACGAAGGAGACAAAATTTACTTACATTTCGATATCGTCATACCAATATGAAAATTTCTTACGACATTCTCCTGTAAATCTCTTTCAGACCTATCGGGATTTGGAAGTAAATAGCTTCAAAGGATACGGCGTGGTAATGCAGAATTTTACAATATAAATGTCACATCAATGTTTATTGTACCAATAAACGCGTAATTCTTAAAAATCGCTAAAAGGTGAGTTAACTGCATCAAGACCTCGATATGTTACATCGTATGCATTTTAACAATGTCATGTTCATCACATATATATAAAATTAAATGCTTTGAATGTATTATCGATCCCAATAACTAGAGTTGTCATATTATGGAAGAGAAAGACGATAAACTTACAGCTACTTATATATTAATTAATATATATTTTATGTATTATATACACATACATACATATATGTTGTGACGTGACGGTCCGCCGCGCGTGGCAGCGCCCCGCCGCCGTCACAGGGCGCGGGTTCGCGCCCGCGGACGATCCAGGGGAGCAACCGCGAAATCTCCAGGGGGGCATCCGAAGTGGAGTATTTGCGCATTCTCATCCTTTTTGTTATTTTGTATGAAAACGCGGCACCTCACCGAGGCACCGCGCCTCAACGATGGACACGGAAGACGACGACTGGAGTGGGAGAAGCGGCTTGAGGACGTCACGAGACGGGCGAGTGATCCGACCACGGGGCGCGGGGCGGACACGCGTGGCACGACGAGATCACCGGAGGGCTTCCCGCAACGACCCCGGACCTCTAAGAGGGCCGGGGGCGCCTGGCCAGCGTCCCCCGGTCCGCGAGGAAACCGGCCAACACAGGGAACCCCGCCCGAGAGAACAAACCACCGGGCGACTGAATCCGTCGGCCGAAGGGACGCCGAACAGCGTTTGAAGGACCCCGCCGAAAATTGGCGAATACCCGCGCGTGATCCGCCGTACGTCGACCCCGATTGGTCGCGACGCCGCGCATGATTACCGCGCAACCCCATGGAGGGGTGCGCTCTCGATTTTCCATCGAGCGGACTGCTCGATCTCTTCTGGGTCGTCCGCCAAGGCGTAAAGTCGTCTCGCACAATTTATCGCGATATTTGCGAGGGCCGCAAGGAAGCGGATCTACCCGACGCCCTGTGACCAGGATTCGACGGCGTCTACGAGGGGTCAGCGGATCCGGTGAGGTTGCCCTAGCAGCTAATTAGTGTGTGAACGGCCACGGGAAACCGCGAGTGCCGTGTTCGTCTCGCCCCGACCGCCACGTTCTCGAGATATCGCGTTTCGCGAGCGCGTGTTCTTTTGGGTTTGGTGTTTGGTTTAGCGTTAGTGAAAATCGTCGGACGCGACGTACGCCGGACGCGGCGGAAATAAAAAGTCGCCAGAAACGGCGCAACTAGAGTCTCGCGATTATTCGGCTCGCGACCGAGTTTCGCGAGTATTCGTTTTTGGTGTAGGCGGTCGGCGGCGGACGCGAGGGGCCTCGCGACGACAGAACCGTGCGCCGGAGGTTTTTGGGGTGCAATTTATCGTGTAATTCGGCCTCCTGGGGATTGCGACCGTGAGTATCGCGACACCCGACGGGAATAGAGTCTCGCGTTTTTGTGTCGGATATCGAGTTTCGCGTCGTGACAAGAGTCATTGTATTGTTCTCGGGAAGTCGCGTAGGCGCTCCTTTATCGCGTATCGCCGGAGAGTGGCCCTGCGGGGTACCTGCCCGCGTATTGCGTAGAGACCATCGTGACGTCATTGTTAGCGATTTGCGAATTATAATTGTTTGATCGCCGCGTAAGTGTCGAGTTGTCTTCCGATTAACCGTTTCGTGTTGCGTCAATTGTGATAAGGGTGTCGCGAGTGATCTTCGCATCGCGTTAGCGCACCTGCGCTCGTGCGACGGTCGACCGGATCTTCACGTCGCCGTAAGTTTTTTGCGTGTTTACGAGCGAATTCCGGTGCGCTCAGCGGGGCGTCACCCGTTATTTGTAGCGTGAAAACTCCGTCGATTCCCTTCTCGCGATATTATTTCTGTGTTGGCGATGTTAGTTATAAGTTAGATTTAAGTATTGTTTCTGCGAAAAGTCTACCTGTCGGATCACTTAGATCTGCGTTTTATTTCCGCGATAAGCCTAAGTGTCGGCTGCTTAGATTCACGTTTCGTCGCCGCAATTAGATGGTTTCTCAAGTTAATTCAAATTAAGTTTGTCCTCGCGACAAGCCTGTTTGTCGGATTGTAGATTCGAATATTATTTGGTCAGTTACTCCGTATGTTGTAGCGCTCGAATTTACGTTTCTTATACCGCGTATTATTTACTCGTGATCCTTGCCGATTCTATTCAAACTATTCACGGTTCCGTTTAACTTTCACCTGCGACTACTTTCCCCCGGTCAGCCCGTGTTTCCGAACGATTCCAACCGACGTTTGTTTATTGCCTTTATCATTGTCTGGCTGATATTTTCCGGCCGGGACGACCGCTTGCTATAATAAATTCTAACTCTTTGTAATATCACCTCCCGCGAACTTATTGTTCATCCGGACCGACCAAAACCGTCAATTACATGCCGTCAAAAATTTAATAATCTAATTACTTTTCTTTCTCCGAACCACGGTTATCCTATTTATTTAAATAAATCAAACTGTTATTTTCACATTGTTTAATCGATATTACTTCAACCATTCATTTCTAATAAACGAGATTTCTAGTTTATTAAACGTACGGCCTTTTAAGTGTGATTCTTTTTTGTGTTTGTGTCACGACCCGCGCTGCCCTGCCTCTACCCTGCCCCTCTGCCGTTAGGTCGAGCCGGCTGGCCCCTCGCGTGACAGGCTGTGGTTTCGCGAGTTTGCGTTAGCGATTGTTGAAAAATTAGTGGACGCGAGAATATCGCGTCTGGCGCCCAACCGATTTAGTTGCGAACCGCCTGACTCACGTGAGGGATTATCCCGAGAGGCCTATCACCCGACTCTCTTAGCGTCCCTTTGATCCGGCCAAAAAAGCCGTGACAATGTATATATATAATATATATTGTATGTAAATAAAAATGTATACAGCAAGTGCGCACGTGTATTGATCATGATTGTGTACAACCAACAAAATGTGAAATGTTTTTTGGTTTTTTACTGTAGAGGTTTTATTGATTGTGCTATTTATGTATTACATGTTTGAATTTTATGTTTCAGATAATTTTCTAGATTATTTTGCTGTCAGAAATAGCTTGTAATTTTGAAAACATGAATCACATTATAGTGAAAGATGAAAATAGTACTGTCAAACTGCCAACACAAAACTGTAGGGTTCGTTTTAAATGTGTAAAAACTTACTTTCCAGAAGCAAGTGGCCTTGTCTACTATGATTCGGATAATGAACAATGTGGTCTCGAATTAATTAATGATGAATTTCAGTTAATCCCCGGAAAAATTGAGTACAGAATTTTTTATGCTAATTTATCAAAACGTGAGTATCCTTATTCTGATAGTTTAATGTAAATTGAATTAAGTTATGTTAATGTAACCTTGCAGATCAGAACTTCCAAAATGAAGGAAAAAAGAAAAGATTTCAGGAAATAATGGCTATTATTGACGGAGAAGGAAACAATTCTTCTGGGACAAAATGTCTTGAAAAAAAAGTAAAGGTTTTGGATATTGCATTTTTTATTCTTATCAGTTTTCATTTTTAAGACATAGAAAGGTATTCGAAAAATTTATCAATCCTGCATTCTGCCTGAATAGAGAATATTTATCGTCACTGATTTCGGAAGAAATTAATGAAGATTTACATTATTATGTACACTAGGGAGTTCTTGGAATAACTTTTCCTTGTATTCTTTTTAGGTCGGTGTTAATAAAAATGTAAAACGAATTATTCATATCGGATGGAAACACAATGAAATAAGTAGATGAAATAAGTAAATTTATTCACATAAAGGAGCCAATCGCAGGTGCCAAGACGATAGAATTGGACCAAGCAAAAAAATATCGACTTGCCGAAGTGAAAAATATGATACTCGAGGCAATGAAAACCGAAGAGAATTCTAAATATTTCGAAGGATCGGTCGTTGACGTAGGTAATTACAACGGAGAGATTTATGATGATTTTCGCAGTTTTAGCGAAGAAAACTTTTGGAATTTTGTTCAAAAAATTCGTTCAAGGAATTCAACATTAAGATTATATTTATTAACTCAGAAAAAATCAGTACCTAATCGAAAAACGACAGAAAATAGTTTTTTAGAGGACAAACAATTGTCACAAATGAGCCAAATTTCATTGCCAGTGAATCAGATAAAAAATGTTTTCTCATCAAAGTTGAACGATCTGAATATTGAGCAAAATAGAAATAAAAGACGTAATTTCCCAAGTGCGGAGGAATGGAGTAGTAAAAGAAAAATTTTATTCACTACCAAAAATAGTGCTGCTGCATCATCTACAATTCATTTTATAACAAATAAAGTCGAATCCAAAGAAAATGTAAATAAAAAACGCAATTTTTCAAGTGCGGTAGAATTGAGTAGTAAAGAAAGTATTACATTTACTGCAGAAAAGCGTGCTGCTGCATCGTCCAAAATTCATACAAATGATTTCGAATCTAAAGAAAATCTGCCTAATAATCGACAAACTGTTCACAATGTGCATCTTTCGATCCCTGTTATCGACGAAAAAAGTATACATTTTTCCGAAATCTTGTTGGGTAAAGGTGCTTTTGGAACAGTGAAACGTGCGACATGGTTAGGAACTGATGTGGCAGTGAAAACTATGGAGTTATCGACCAGTAATAAATACATCATTCGCGAAATGAATATAATGGATAAAGTGAGACATCCGAATATAATTAGTATAATGGCAGTATCATTTTCTCAGTCTCAATGTCACATTGTCATGGAGTACTTCGACAACGAAAGTTTGCGATATGTCTTGTTTCATGATAACTCAAAACTCAAATTAAAACTAAATGAAGAAAAGAAATCCCTTATATCTTATCAAATATGCAAAGCCATCACATTTCTTCATGAGTCAAGACCAGCAATACTGCACAAAGATATACAACCAGATAACATCCTTGTGGATAGACACTATACTACAAAAGTGTGTGATCTTGGCTTAAGTAAATGCGATGCGATGCCTTCTGCGCTTCATACCACAATTGGACACAACTTTCAAGGAACACCGCTTTATATGGCTCCTGAGATACTTATACAATACAAAAAAGCTACTATTTATTCCAACGTTTGGTCGCTTGCCTGTGTCATTGTAGAGTTATACTCGCAAAAGAATGTCTGGACTCTGCCTCTTGGGGTAGGAGACAATTTAATTAATTTAATAGGAATTGTCTCCACTTTGAAAGCACCCAATTTATCGAAAATGCCAATTCATTTGAAATCTCTTTTAAAAGAATGTTTTCTTCACGAACCTGAGAAAAGAGGTCCATATATTTAGCCCCTCATCTACAGCAATTTACAAAAACATTAATATATTCGGAATGTACATCGTTTGTACATGAATGTACTTTGTTTTTTAATGTTTGTACATCCTTGGTTAATTTAAAAAAAAATAAAAAAGTTTTACTAACAATACCTCTAAAAGTTAGCCCCTCATTATTTCAAAAATAATGATAAATCAAAGTTTATTGTGCTTAATCGTTTGTACATCGTTTGTACATTCTTAGTAATTGATTTAATTTTTATTTAAATATTTCTTTTTTTGTTTAAAATATAAATAAACAATTTTTATTCAAATTCGGCGGGTAAATCTTCAAGGTGGTCAAGACCACATAGTAGCCAACTGTTAAGACGAAAAAATCGCTTTGTAAAGGCCTCCACACATACTTTTCCGTAACAGTAAGTAAGGTTTCGACCAATCGCGATGCTCGATTCGGCCGGTTACGGTTAAGGCCGCAGCATAGACTTCTGCATAGGTGCATAAACATATGCATAAGGGATTAAATTGATCTATTTCCTTATGCACACATATATGGGCCAATTAAATCCTTATGCTTATGTTTATGCACTTATGCAGAAGTCTGTGCTGCGGCCTTTACGGACTGCCGAATTGAGCAACGCGATTGGTCGAAATTTTACTGTTACTCGATGTTACGGAAATGTGTGTGTGGAGGCCTTTATACTTCATGTAAATGCTCACTTACGCAATTGTTTACATAAGTTTATTTTAAAGGTATACCCAGACAAACTTGTATAGGCGCATAAACATATGCATAAAGGTGCTTTTTCATGCAGCGAATTTTTCGCTGCAAATGATTTTTAGCGAGTAGCGAATAATTCGCTGCGAAGTAGTAACAAAATTTTTTAAAATCTTTATGCAATATATATGCAATGCGAACATATGCAAAGTACTTATTTAAATTTAATTATACGTATAATTCAATTTAAATACTTCGCATGTGTTTGCATTGCATATTGCATGAAGATTTCAAAAGATTATTTGTTACTAATTAATTATTTAATCTATATTTATTAAATCTACAGAGGTAATTAAAGAACAAAGATTTGATATAGGTATAGTATACCTATATGAAATCTTTGTTCTTTAATTAATTTAGGTAATTACCTCTGTTGATTCCATTTTGTAATGAAATTGATGTTTCTTTACATATAGTCTCTATGTAAAGAAATATCAATTTTATTACAAAATGAAATCATCAACAAAGCTAATTAGAAGAACAAAGGTTTTATATATTCAATTTAATAAGTATTTCGCATGTGTTTGCATTGCATAAAATTGCATAAAAATATTATTGATACTAATTAATGATTTAATCTATATTTAATTAAATATATAACATTTAAGAGCACTTCAAAGCTTAATTAAATATAGGCAATTTGTATCTTGCTAACGTCGCGAATATTCGCTAAAAGCTGGAAAAATCTAGCTTTTAGCGATTACTCGCTAGCGAACAGCGAATGACCACGTGACCTCCAATCGCGGCGATTTTTTCGCTGCGTGAATAGGCACCTTAAGGAAATGGATTGGTCCGGCACTCGTATATGGACCAATCAACTTTCTTATGCTTATGTTTATGCGCTATGCAAATTTTTCTGGGTATAGGCCATCACACACAAAATACAGAACGTCGTATAAGCATAGCATAAGACTGCTGGACCAATGAGCATCTTATGTAAATTAATATGGCGACTTTATGCTGGATGTTCATTGGTCCAGCGGTCTTATGCTATGTATATGTTATCTTATGCATTTTGTGTATTATAGCCCTTATAGCGGGGAGCACACACTTCTGCATAACGCATAAACATAAGCATAAGGAAATTGATTGGTCCATATACGTGTGCATAAGGACATGGACCAATCCAATCCCTTATGCATATGTTTATGAACCTATGCAGGGCACATATATTATGGAACTTTTCGGAATTAATTCCGATTGGAATTGTTCAGTTATTTCCTAGATTTCTATTGTGTTTTCTAGGGAAAACGGAATAATTCCGATCGGAATCCATTCCAAAAAGATCTATAATACGTGCCCAGAAGTGTGTGCTCCCCGCTTATATCTTAACAGCTTGGTTATGTTATTTGTACACAGAGTGTACCAGACATTTACCGTATCACCCGTTACTGGCAGATTCGCTTGAGATTATTTGGAGACAAAAATCCTAATGCGGGGTCTACAATGCAAGTCGTTGGGTCGTGGGTCGTGAGAAGGTGACCAATCACAGTCGATTATTCTCCTCAAATTCGACTGTGGTTGGTCAGTTTCTTGCGACTCGCGACTTAGCGACTCGCATTGTAGACCCCGCATAATGCCAAAATGTCGATGCTGCTACAGTGTTTGAACGGAAAGGTTTAAGCCCTAGACACAATGCCAGGCAACAGGCAATAGGAATAGAAATAACAGTCGCATCCTTTTTTAATACACTGTATTAAAAAAGGATGCGACTATGTTATTCCTATTCCTATTGCTTGTTGCCTGGCATTGTGTCTGGGGCTTTATAGTCCACCAATCTGCTCGTATAATTTTCGCGCGCTCAGGGGTGTCGCATGTCGAAACAACTCTTCCACACTTTACTCAACTCGATAGAAATATTTGAAATTATTATTTACTTTATTCTTTTATGCACTGTTCTCAAGACCGACTTCCTAAATTGTACGAAAACAGGATAAGTACATGTCGAACTGCAAAGTATTCATGTAAAGCGCGTGCCGCGGACAAATGACATTTCTCATGTAATGAGAGAAAACCAATATAATAGGTACGAAGTATGATGTGTATTATTATTATTATTATTGTTATTATTGTTTTTGTTATTGTTATTGTTATTATTATTGTCTGAGATAAGAGTAGGGCCGGTATTCATAGTCGGATCATTATTTCAAGACCGTCTTAAGTAACGTCTTAAAACGCTAATGCGACTCTGTGATTGGTTCTTGACGACATCTTAAGATTGTACTTAAGACGCGGTTTTAAATATAAGATCCGCCTATGAATACCGGCCTAGATGACTTACAAGCATAATTATACATATTTTTATTATCGGAAAATATACTGGATATACCGAATATATCAAATATATATGTAATACCAAAGAAAACCTACACCTTTTTTGTTCCATAGGATCATTCTTTCAGACGCATTACTACACGAAATGTTACCGCGTTACGTGACCGAGCAACTGAAAAGGAAAGAAAGTTGAGACGAAAAGTTTTGACTGTGTTTTAACATTTATTTCAGCGACATTATACCTATAGTTGGTTTCACAGCAATGTCTGCAGAAAGTACGCCGTTGTAAGTAAAAATTTTTATATAATAATAAACGTGTTACTAATAATTATGCTGCTCTAAACTTGTGATTCATTTTTTCTGCTAAAAATAACTATATACTATTCGCATATATGTATAACTAAACACCTCTTCGTTCCAGGTGATCGATTTTCTAAACATCTCGTATACATGCTTTGATTTGACGATAGAAAATTTCGAAGTTTACAAAGTTGAGACCATTAGAGACGCTTATTATACATAGTGGTGAGTATTACAGAATCAAAATTGTTCGTAAAAATATTTAAGAATGCTATTTTGTAGTACACATCAGATAAATCGCGAAATTATGAATTTAAAAACTATCTATATCTATGTATTTTACATTCTTACTTATCACAACCGAATTTTATAGGTAAGCGGTCTGCCGTTAAGGAACGGTATTCAGCACGCTAGTGAAATAGCGAGCGTGTGTGTGTGTGTGTCGAATCATTATACCTCTTATTGTTAGACGCCATTAAGCTGCAATTTATCATCCGTCACACACACACACACACACACACACGCACACAGAGGCCGCTTGACAAACTACATATACGCATAGGAATACATTCTAGTATGTTTTAAAGAAAAAAAAGTTTTAATAAAAGAAATTAAATAATGATAATCTTTTGATAGGTCCAGTATATATATATATATATATATATATATATATACATATATATACATATATATATATATATATATATATATGTATCATACTTATATATATATATATATATATATATATATAAGTATAAAATATAAAATACATTTAAGAAAAAATATGTAGAAAATAAAATATGAAATACATAAGTATATAATATGAAATATTAAATCATTTTTTATTATTATCCCATCTAATATAATATCTTTATTAACATCATGTCCAATATGAAACATTATATTTCATACATTGCATACATACATACATACATACATACATACATACATTGCATACATACATACTTACATTACGTTATACGTTATATGTTATATTACATACATTATACGTTACGTTATACGTTATATGTTATATTACATACATTATACGTTACGTTATACGTTATACTTTATGTTATACGTTATACATTACGTTATACATTACGTTATATTACATACATACATTACGTCATACGTTATACGTTATACATTACGTTATACATTATATTACATACATACATACATACATACATTATATACGGTATATACATTATGTTACAAGGGTATTCGATAATGTCCCCACGGTAAGGTATCGGTCGAATCCGGTAAGATGTACCGCTTGTCGTCGTACGGACTCAGAGCGATTTTCGTCTCGGACACTGTACGCACTTGGTGCAGTTTTGATCTTATACACCACTGGCGACGGGTCATTTCAATCTCGTCGTTCAGACACCGCGTGTAGTCGTCGAACGTTATAGTACGCGCTACGACGTTACTCTTGACACCTTTTGCTTTCTTAGTGTCTTTTTTACCATCGACTCGCAAGGCGTACATTTTCGCCCTGAGTCCGACGAATTCGGTCATGATCGCGCCGTTATTTTCGTCTTTCATCAAACCCGGCACTTTCTTGTTCTCAAGCGGTATACCGTACGCGTTGTCGACCGGGTAATCGCTCGTATCAAACTTGGCAATATCACGTTTCACGTTATCGTACACATCCTCGCACTCTATATGGTAGATCAAACTGTCAGTGTCGGTGTACATAATTTTACATTTGTCGCTATACAGAGGAGACATGTACTCGTGATGAAATTCATACAAACATATCTTTGATATATCGAGGATACACATGCCTACGTAGATCGGTTTGTTAAATTTCACCTCGAGTTTGCGCGTTTCTACTGCAACTAAATTTTCTGAAAATATACTTCTACTATGGAAATTTGGTTTAGCGATCATTGCCTCCGCGCCGTATCTACCCTCCCAATGAGTTAATAATTTTACGTCTACATGATTACGCACATTCTCCATCGTTTTCCTGAAAACCGCGTTATTCATCAGTTTATATAAATTTTTTTCGAAATCGTTTGTCGCGCGCGTTCTAAATCGGGTGTTTAATTCGATGTAATCGCGGAGCCATGGAGATTGAGCGAATTGCAATACGCGATGTATTTTTGTAACTCGAAGGCCATGGCGCGTGCATTGCTGAAGGTTGCGATAGTGTATGACGTAGCGCTTCTTATCGCACACAGTTGCAAGGAGCTTGACCTGCCGCGCGCCTGGCGGCTTATCGCGCGTCGGACAGAACGGTAGGTCAGCGTGCGCGTCGTGTTTATTTTGCGGATACTCCAGATCGACCTCGAGAATATAACCTGTGGGCGAATTCGTATCGATCGCGCTAAAATCAAAATTCGAAACGTCTTCGATCCATCGAAAATCGGCGTACGGTAGTGGTTGGCACATTGCCCAACCGTACAAGTTGTTTACGTCGAAATACATTAGGTACGACGATGGTTTCGATGGATCGTACGACTGCATGTATTTGTTATTGGCTCGCGCGTATCTGCCTGAACATTGACTCATTCCACCGCGAATACCGCGTTCGATAAACATAACCATATCTATATCGGTTAGCAGTTCGAACTTTACACGAGTATGCTTCAACATGGCGTCCCATGTGAAACCTGGCAATGTGTAGTAATAAGCGGGGTCTAGTCCGTAACTTTTGATGCAACTGTCACGGAAATTTTCGAAAACGTCGGCCAATAACAAGACATCTGTTTTTAAATACAGATCGCTGTATTCTCCCAAGGTTCGAACGGAGAACCGCTGCCATACGTTCACGGCGTGCGCGTAATCACTCTCGGATACAATGTCACCGACCAATGAACTGTAAAATGATTTGCGTGGCGGTAAACGCGTGTCCTGCAACTTGTCCACGCAATCCACGTATTCGTAAGGAAAGACGCCTTTTCGCGTCAGTAGTTCTAAATCGTGGACTGATAATTCAGAAAATTTGGAACGTACAATTTTTAATTTGTCCTTATCGAGGAAGGATGCCAATTTTTCGAGACTAGTGTTGAGAAATTTTAACGAATCGATGAACCGTAACTTTATATTGTTTCGCGAATCTGATTTGTCGGCTGTGTCTTTAACGTTTTTCGTGAACGAGATATATTTTTCTTTAGTTAACGGTAGTACATCGATCGAACCTTCGAACGCGGCAGCTATTTCTTTTATGATAAAATGTGCGTCATAGCCGGATAAATTGTGAAAAACTATGGGAATGAAATATGAGTCTTTATAGTTGAGATTGCAGTTTGAATGCGCGGGACCTCTGTAACGACCGGTCAGATGGCAATAATCGCGTACTCGCTCCTCATCGTCGTTTATTGTGAACGGTTTTTCGCAAATGTGGCAGTGCGTCGCGCTGTGAAACGCATGCCACTGTTCTTTCGAGAGCGTTTCCATGGGGACATTGGCGGATAAAATACCCTTTACGCGATGCGCTATTTCTTCGAGTTCGTTGGCGAACCACGCGACAAAATCCTTATCGCGGCGAAACCGATACGTACATAACGATTCGTCGTAAGAGCACTGCACGTAGTATCCTATGCTAAATACCTCGTGGTGTTGATATGTGTATGTCGACGTTCTCTCATCCACGTCCATCTTCTCCAGGGTGCATTCGAGATCGGCGTACACGACGAACGGAAGCCGCTTCTTCCTGTTATAGTTGCGGAAGCTCAGCCATTTGTCGTCCTCGCTCGGTAGTCGGATGGCGCAGTCGTTCATCTCACCGCAGTCTACCGTGTGCGATTGCAACTTGTCGCTCGTGTGGAAATAGTGTAGACATCTGCAAAAAATTTTCAATTTTTTTAAATAAAAATATATAATATATCGTATACTTTGATTTTTAAATGTATTACTCACCGATCGCAAAAGTATTTCTTGTGTCCTTTCCTACCGACTTGCGAGCTTACGAGGCGGGACAGGTTCTTTATCCACGCGAAATGTCCCACGTTGTAGTCTCGCGAGTCTTGCACGTACAGCAGATTGACGTGCTTTTCTCTCTTCCGGTCGGTGAGCCGTATCGGTAGAACGGTTAGCGTTTTATGTCCCTCGATGGTGTAGACATTTATCGATACGTCATTGAGTCGTTCAAATGTACTAATTCTTTTCAGAGACATAGGAAACTCAATGTCTTGTACATTTAACACGGTTGTATAATGCGGGTACAAGGATACCCGGTCCGTATGTCGCTCGACTGGATACAGCGCGGCGACCACCGACCACGCGAAACATGCATTGTCCGTGGACCGGACGTTAATCACCGCATTCTTCCTCAATATCTCTTGCGGAAATTCCAGGTGACATCCCGCGCGCATAGGATCATATCTGTTGATACTAATTGTAAGATCGAGGATACGCGATAGGGCCCACCCGCTATCTCGTTCCTGGAACTCTTCGAGTTTCGCCAGTGTGGGTTCGATTACGTGTCGCTCGTACCACTCGCGCATATCGGATGTACGAAAGAGAGCATAGTTATTCGTGTTCATACTCTTATTGTCACGTTTATCGCCCGTCACAAACTCACCGTTGAACACGGTGTTCACTTTCACGCTGTTGTGTCTGTTTATAGCGTCTTGCACTTTCTCGAGCACTACACTAGCAGCGTCCACCATAAATTGTCGCGGTTCGATATAGTCTGTGTTAATCACCGCACCAGTCCGTATACGGTTTTCGAACGCGGCATCGATCTCTCGCCAAACGAGTCTTTCCGCGTTATTGCCGCCGCCACTACTGGTGCCCGCGACCACCAAATCACCACCGCTGTGTATAAAACGTCTGTCTAACTGAATTCTCGCACCCTCGAGTAGTCTGACATTCGACACCAATAAATGTCTATATCCAGGCCAGAGCCGCGGACGTTTGGCGCGACAGTGCTCTTCGAGCTGTTCAACGGTTTCCTCGCATCGCTGTGCCCACGTGAAATACTCGCTCAAGGTAGCGACTTGGCGCGACAGCTCCAACAGTTCGCGCGCAATTTTCTTGAGGTTTTCCATGTTTTTGAGTTTTATAGTAATGTTTTTTTTACATCACGTCACAAATTTCTACGGAGCACTTGCACGTGACTCTCTCACACGATAAACAAAACCGTTGGCATCCTTGAACGTGATAGTGCATACTCATAAAATGATTAAGATTGAAGTGGGGGGCATCTTTGTAAGTAAGTCGCCAAAGAGCATCATCAATAGCATTGATATCGTCACAATCATCAATTGCGTTATCATCAACAGCGTTTTCAAGATAAATCGCTGGATAATTCCAATTGCATCTATATACCGAAGACTCCAAGTTGTTTATCACCGCCAATTCGACGTACTTCCCAATACCTGTACGAATCTGAATGTACAGTGTCAAAGTCATATCCCTCGATCTTTTCAATAATTTCCATCGCGCAACGGTTATAGTATGCTTCATCGCGCACTTTAAAATAATATGGAATATAACGAACTGTCCATCTACTGCATCTTAACATTCTTAGGTCTTCTTCTTCCTCTTCTTCCTCTTCTTCCTCTATTATATGTTTCCACAAGTGTCTGTACGCTTTACGTCTCAGGTGATAAGGCCAGTCATATAGATGCTCAGTGTTGTTGATAACAACTCCTTGTCTGACTACGCGTTCACTGGTTCCGCGTATACCGAGTTCACGATCGCGAAGAAACTGCACTGGTGATATTCGTTGCACACACGTTTCTCCTCGCGGATCTTTATTGTCCTTCAAAGCATTGATGATATCTTGTCTACAAGGATGAGCATACTTGACAGAATCATTAAAGTATTCGTAAGAGCGGATTCTTTCCATGGTGCTCGCGTACACTTTATATTGTTCGATTCACGGCAATGTTTTTTTCAATGTACACAAATTGGACACCTATTGCATGGAAAGATTTGATATACCGGAAGTCCGCAATTGGAGCAAGACCGACCTTCTATCGCGTCGTACAGCTCAATCACGTGTCTGCGTACGGCGCCTATACATATATTCTGTATATCAGGCGCTATGTTAATCATGCATGACATACATGCACGATAATCAATGCCCAATGTGTAATAGAAAAATATTGCGCAACACTTTGTGCGTCCACTTAGCGCGAGAATCTCGTTGCAAAATACAAATCTTCCAGTGGTTTCAACAAGATCATCTCCTGAAAGGTCACTGATATAATCACTGTCATCTGACAACGCGCGATCTTCGTCGGATGACTCGTCTAAAATTTGTTCCAAATTATTGTCTATTTCCATATCATCTATTTCCATATCGTCAATTTCCATATCGTCAATTTCCATATTGACCACTTTGACATTTCTCAAAAGTATGAATTAAATAACTGTTACACTTTTTTCGACCGATATATTTTTTTCGACCGATGCGCTGGCTTTCAAATCATATACTGTGGCTCTGACGCGCTTCATTCTTCGTTATATATTTTATCTATTAATCTTTTCTCTCCTTCCAACTGGAGCATTACGTATCGTTTCTTCTTCTATCTACTGCATAGTGTCATCAGAACTATTGTTCTTCATATGCGTTACAGAAAAGTAATATGCCTTGGACGTTGCGTTCTGCTTACGCGCTATTTTGTCCACAACGTCTAGCAGCCTGATCTCGGCGCTCGCTTTGTCATACGCGCCGCTATAACCGAATGGATCTATTGCATAGTGTCATCAGATCTATTGTTCATTATATGCGTTACAGAAAGGTAATATCCCTTGGACGGTGAGTTCTGCTTACGCACTTTTTGTCTACAAATTCTAGCAGCCTGATCTCGGCGCTCGCTTTGTAACGCGCGACGCCGTAACCGAATGGCGTCGCGAAATATACTCCGATAAACAATAAAGAGGACACCAGAGGACATCGCGACGTTATAATCGAGCAACGTCGCGAAACTTGTCCTGACACGCAACCCTGATAAACAATTCTTCCTAGAAAAAAAGTGATAAAGAGGACACCAAAGGACATCGCGCCGTTATAACCGAGTGACGCCGCGAAACATGTCCCGACACGTTTACCGAAACCCTCCGATAAACAGGTCTTCGTAGAAAAAAATGATGATCATGACCGCGACACCGCGACGGTTAAATCATTCTCATCGAGACAAACATTTTTTATCACCGATATTTAATCGTGGATATTGTTTACATATTTAATCCGCCTGAACAATGCATTCGCTTCGCATTAAGCGACGTCATAATCGAATGATGCAGTGAAACATGTCCCAACACGTTCGCTCAAAACCTTGATAAACACCTTTTCTCAGAATACGTTCTAGAAGCATTAATCCCCCACCACGTCATAATTTTAAAAAAGGGGTAGGGTGTTGCCGCGTATACGCTCCGTTAATTTTATGCGAACGGTCAGTCTTGTACAAACGGTTGACTTGCCATAACCGAGAGTGAAAAAAAATATACTCCGCTGCGGAAAGCAACAGTGGTGGCGCAAGCATGAATTATTACGTGCCGATTCCCGAAGCTGCTACTCCATTGAATGTGAACAAGTAAGTTTCGTTTCATTTATAGAGTCTCCTATTTTATAATTTTTCCTATTTTATAATTTTTCCAATTTTCTTATTTTAAGACTCATCTTGTACTTTTTTCTACAGCACTTCGTTGGAGCGTCGTGCGGTGCGTCTATTCAACAGACGATACGCATTGACACCTACTGCTTACAAATATTTGGAAATTGGGGTCAGCGTCAGTCTGAAGCCTCCACATGAATCCTCCTTTGTCGAATTGATCCTTGGCGACAACCGAGGAAATAAAATCGCGATGTCTTCTTGGGCGTGGAAGAAGATCATCGATAGACGCACGGATTTCGAGCGACTCGTGCGGTGCGCTGTCGGCCATGCGGTGACTATTTCGGCTCTTCCATCAGACAACCTACTATTCAAAGTTGTACACATACATCACGATAAACTTATAAAATTGTCGTCGGGCAATACTTCGTTGTACATGAAACCAGCGACTATTATGTTTTTTTCGAACTCGAACAATGCGTCGAGTTGGTATGCTCCCAGCTACATGAGTATGCGAGAGAGGTAAATAAGAGCCTCAGCAACTTTGGAAGTCTTCTACGAACATATCGTATTACTGAAAAATGCGACGCCGTGCGTTTCTTGCACAGCCATAACTATCACGATATAACGAATATTGTAGATTGTGAACTCATAGCGTATGCTATGGATGCAATTATGTATGCTGCATCGAAAGAGAAATCTGTTGATGTAGTAGATCTAGATGAACCCGGGACACTTTAAAAAGTGAAGGGCAGTTTTCCCATGCTACCGGGCGCGTCCACAGGTTGCGGATAGTGGAACGTCCAGGGAGGTCTCTCTGGACAGTCGTGAATAACAATCAGAGACTTGTCTCTGAGCGGAATAAGCGATCGCGGACAAGGGAATCAAAAAACCCGAAACCACAATGGAAGAGAGTAATATAAATAGATATACCCCAGGAGGTAACCCAGAAATGGGGAATCCTTCCACTTCCTTGGAAGTGGCTGAGCTCCGATCGGATTCTGGGGGGGGCTCAATATTACTCGATTCGGAGCCGACAGTGGGACACTTGGCTGTCGGAACCACTCTACAAGCATCAAGTGGGAAAATGGAGATTGCTACTCCTGCAGGCGGGGGGAGTCCGAGGAGCATCTCTTCTCGGCTGGAGAAAGTACAGATCGACAGGGCGACCGATGACGAGCAATCGCTTAAAGGTGGCAGTGTTGACTGTATGGACTCCGACGTCGAGAGGGATCTTCTTGACTCAGAGGCCGACATAGCTTGCCAGGAGGAAGCAAGATCCAAAAAGAAAGAGATGACGGCAGCTCAAAAGGCTAGGAAAGCCTACAGAAATGCCCTGTCATTTCTGAAAAAGATGAGTAACAAGAAGGACGAGGAACTGACCACCAGGGACAGGGACCTCATCAAACTAAACAAGAAAAAGGTCTCCAAATTTGAAGCCGAACAACAGCAACAAAAATTGGAGACAATCACCGAAGAAAGAGAGGTAGCAAGGACTAAGCCGGCAAGAAAGCTCCAGAGGGCCAACGCTACGGTGGAATCTCCAAAGCCGGACAAACCCAATTTGCCACCTTCCGAAAGGAAAACGGTAAAGAGGGTGCGATCGGGCGACGGAGAGGAAAGCGAAGCAAAAAGAGTCAAGCCCTCGATAAGCTTCGATTCGCCCGAGGATTGTCGGATTGCCATCATAGATCGTTCTGATCCGGATGGCAGGATGACGGCCGAAAGGTGGATGGAGGTGGAAACGAGGGTTCTGCTGGCCATAGCCGAGCTGGATGGTGATAGTTGCGAGGAGGTCGACTTCGACGGGGCCGGTTGGCAGAAGGGCGTCAAAGTTGTTGGATGCAGCAACAGAAAGTCACGCGACTTTCTAACGCAAGTCATCGGCAGCTGCGGCGAACTCTGGCAGGGGGCCCAACTCGAGGTCATCCAGATGTCACAACTACCGCTGAGGAAGAAAATCTCACTATGGATCCCACCTCCGGTTCCGGAGGGAGACGATACCGTGGTGAAGATTTTGGGCAAACAAAACAAAGGCCTAAAGACTCAAAGCTGGAGGATTATCTCATCAGCTAAGAGTCAAAATGGCAAAGGAAAGGACTTCGTCTTCACGATTGATGACGAGTCTATGGACTCTCTTAGGAAGTCAAAAGGAAGCATCAAATTCGGCTTGGGTGCGCTGAAAGCGAGGCTTCCAAATGACAAGAGCAGCGCGACGGCCAGGGCTTCGGGTGGTTCAGATTAATCTGAATCACTGCGAGGCGGCCACGGAGGACTTGATGCTGTTCATGACTGAAGAGAATGTGGATATAGCCCTGGTCCAAGAGCCCTGGCTTGCAAAGGACAGGGTTCGAGGACTAAGGACTAAGGAGTATACCCTGCTACATTCTCAGACTGCAGGTAAGAAAAGAGCGTGTATAGTGGCAAAGAGATCCCTAAAACTCACACTACTAACACAATATAGCACAAATGACCTGACCGTGGCGACCTGCGAGAGCCAGGGGAACATGAAGCTTCTTCTGGCTTCTGCATACATGCCGTATGATGAGGCTGAGCCACCACCAGAGGCCGTCCAAAACCTGGTACTGGGAGCCAGGAAGCAGGGCAGACAACTGGTGATAGGATGCGATGCCAATGGACATCACATCCAATGGGGAAGCAAGGATATAAATGAGAGAGGTGAGTCAATAATGGATTTTATTCTTACAAATAACCTGACCGTTTGCAATAGAGGCAATATGCCGACATTTGTGAACAAGGTTAGGGAAGAGGTGATAGATCTGACCTTGACCACAGGCGAGGAGGGGTTGATAGTTGAGGACTGGAGGGTCTCCTTAAAACGATCCTTCTCGGATCATAGGAGAATTTTATTTAGAATAAACCGCGCGGCCCCAACTAGCAAGCCCTTTAGGAACCCCAAAAGAACGAACTGGGAAACGTTTTGCAAACTCGTGGAGGGGTACGTGGATGGGGGACCAGAGTTCCAAACGTCAAAGTACCCATCTATCGAGGGAATAGAGGTTTTAGTTAATGAACTAGAAGTTGCACTAACAAGGGCTTTCAAAAAATCCTGCCCTGTTAGCCGCTCACGCAAGGCCACCAAACCCTGGTGGAATGGGGAGCTTAGGCAATTAAGGACGGAAACAAGGAAGCTCTACAACAATGCAAAAAGGGATAAGACAAAAGAGAGCTGGGATATATATAAGACCAGCTTCAATGAGTTTAAGTATAAGATAAGAGAAGCAAAGTGGGAATCGTTTAAGGAGTTCAGTGAATCCCTTATGGATACTAGCGAGGCCGCAAGGTTCAGAAAGGTGTTATCAAAGGATCCAGCGATCCCAAGTAACATCATGAAACCGGATGGCTCGTGGACTGAGTCCAACAACGAGACCCTGGAACTTCTTATGAACACCCACTTCCCTGGGTGCGGGAACATTGATTACAATGACGTAAGAAAGGATGATTCCCACAGGCGGGGGGATTTGATGACCCTTGCGGAGAGAGAAACGAGGGCGGAAATGATCGTCACAGAGGAGAGAGTATTATGGGCGGTGCATTCCTTTGGCCCATACAAATCTGCGGGCCCGGATGGGATACTGCCTATTATGCTACAAAAATCTCTGAGCAGCATTATTGGGATGCTAAAGAGAATCTTCGTGGAATGCCTTACATTAGGCTACATACCGAGAAGATGGAGAGAGGTAAGAGTGGCGTTTATAACTAAGGCTGGTAAGCCGAGTCACACTACGCCAAAAGATTTTAGGCCTATTAGTTTATCATCGTTTCTGTTGAAGACACTAGAGAGACTGATAGACATGCATATAAAAGAGACCACAAACATAGAAAACCTGTGCGAAATGCAACATGCTTATCTAAGAGGCAAATCGGTCGAAAGCGCACTACACGTGGTTGTCGGAACAATTGAAAAATCCCTCAAAGACAAGGAATACACTTTGGCTGCATTCCTGGACATAGAGGGGGCTTTCAATAACGTCAAAACTGAATCTATGAAAGAGGCTTTAGAAACATTGGGGGTAGAGCATATGGTCACGGAGTGGGTGATAAGGATGCTGGAAAGCAGAGTTATTACCTCGGAAATAGGCAACAGCTCTACTAGCAAGAAGGCAACAAGAGGCACACCACAAGGAGGAGTGATATCACCGCTATTGTGGTTGATCGTGATAAACAAGATCCTAACAACCTTTAAAGAGAAAGGGATCAAAATGATAGCATATGCAGATGACGTAGTCATACTGATCACAGGCAAATACTTGTCTACAATCAGTGAGATTATGGAATCTGCGCTAAAAGAACTATCAAAGTGGGCAGGAGAGAATGGCCTAGGGGTAAACCCGAGCAAGACCGAGCTCATCCTATTCACAAGAAAGTATAAAATACCCAATTTCACACCACCAAAGTTGGAGGGAAGGGCACTTACACTTTCAAAGGAAATTAAATACCTCGGAATTATCCTAGACTCCAAACTCTCATGGAAAAGGAACGTGGAGGAAAGGATGAGGAAAGGATTGATTGCCTACTATGCATGTAGGAAAATGTTTGGAAGGAAATGGGGCCTGATGCCGCAAATCATACATTGGATGTACACTGCGGTAATAAGACCGATCATTACATACGGAGCATTAGTCTGGTGGGAAGCCACGAACAAGGAGGTAAACAAAAAGAGCCTCACCAAGGTACAAAGGCTTGCAGCCCTGGGTATCACAGGAGTGAGGAATAATACAGCACAAGCTGCATTGGAGGCAATCTTGAACCTACAACCACTTGAGTTGTACGTTAAAGGCCAAGCAGCAAAAGGAGCCGTAAGGCTCAGGGAGTCAAATCTCTGGAAGCCGATCAACTACGGACATTCAAGAATACTGGAAGAGATCGGAAAACTGAACAGTAACAAAGGACTAAACCTGAATAGTCCAACGGACTACTTAGTTGCCAGGCATAACTTCGAGGGGTGTGTTAACATACGCATCCCCTCCAAGGAGGAATGGGAGGATAACTCGGTGATAAACGAACATGAGACATCAGTCTTCACCGATGCCTCCATAACCAAAACAGGTGCAGGCATTGGAATCTACTCTGAGGCGCTCAACATCCAGAAGTCATACAGACTAAAGAACGGTTGCCGCGCCATACAGGCAGAAATCTGTGCAATAAGGGAGGCAGCCAAGCTAATCTGGGTGAGTGGCAAACCATTAAGGGATGTCACAATCTACTCTGACAGTCAGGCTGCGCTCAGAAGTATTGCATCAATAACAGTGAGATCAAAGGTAGTGATGAGTTGCCAAGAAGCACTGTCCTGGCTCCGCGGCGACAAGGTCGGTCTGCGCTGGGTTCCCGGTCACAAAAATGTGGTAGGGAACATAGGTGCGGACAGACTGGCAAAGCTGGGGGCGGGAGGGAACGGTGCGGAGGTAATAGACTCCCCACTACCACCGATCAATTCACTGAAAGATGCCATAGAGGAAATTATACTGGAGAAACATAAAGAGATTTGGCAAAACCGGAATGATTGCGGGATAGCCCGAAATCTCTGGCCCAAGATAGATAACAACAGGACTGGGCAACTATTAAAACACAAGAAGAACCTGGTTCGCATAGCGGCAGGAGTTGTCACAGGAAACTGTGCGGTCGGAGTGAACCTCCAGAAATGGAAAATCACAGATGACAGCTACTGCAGAGAATGCAACGAGGAAGAAGAAACAATTGAGCATCTGCTGTGCTGGTGTCCAGCCCTAGAAAACCGACGCCTCCAGACAATGGGACAAGAATTTCTGGATGGACTGGAAGACGCAGCAGAGATGGACATTGACAATATAATGAGCTTCGCACGAAACTGGAAGTGTTTCAGCGCGAGGTGGTAAAGACGGGTCAAGGGTTGAAAAATAGGGTATCACAATGGACCTCAGGTCTCCGAGTGAATGGTCACTAAATGACCACACCCTTTCACCTAACCTAACCTAACGTAGATCTAGATGAATAAATGTATACCATATATCTAAAATATCTTTTTACTTATTTAATTTTCCTTCCACATCCTTCTCATCTGTTCCTTATTAGAATATTAAAATTTAAATACCGAGCGTATGATGCGCGAACGAAAGAAAGCGAATGGGATGGGTGGAGAGAACGCGAAGAGATGCGATATCGTAACTCTCAGATTACAATAACTGACCTACTGACCGACTTAACACTGCTTAGTCACACATAGTGACCCCCTATACAGAGTCTGGACATATGCGATTATGATTGCAGCTCGGGCATCGTTGGGCGCTGACACGGGGGTCCCCTAAATTAAGGTAAGAACGAACGTGAACGCGGGCGGCGGCGGCGGCGGCGCGGGCGGCGGCGCGGGCGGCGCGGCGGGCCCCTAACGCGGCACCCCTCCCCCGCGCGCACCCTACGCGGCCCTAACGCGGCACCCCTCCCCCGCGCGGACCCTACGCGGCCCTAACGCGGCACCCCTCCCCCGCGCGCACCCTACGCGACCCTAACGCGGCACCCCTCCCCCGCGTGCACCCTACGCGACCCTAACGCGGCACCCCTCCCCCGCGTCACGTCAACACCCCTCACCCTCCTTTGTAATATGAGACGCCGCCTGTAAAACATCCACCCCCCCTTCCCCTCGCGTGACGTCTTCCCTCTCGTCCTCGGTCTCGCCCTCGGTCCCTTGGTTACCCCCCCCCCCCCCCCCGCCCCTCACCCCCCCTCATTGCCCCATGGGCCGGAACCGACATAGTCTCCCTACTGTCGGTCTCCTCTAGGAAAAGAAAACAGACAACACGCAGTAACGCAGAACAAGGTAATCCTTAAAAGTTAAAGAACTAAACAGTTTACAAAACTTTATTCTCATAAACATTTTATTCAAAACTTGTTTGCAACAAAAATTATTAACAATACGGGCTCCATTTCACTCTAAACTACTTTACCCCCCTAATTTCCTTTCAGAGTAAAGTGCTAGCCTATCTGAGTGAACAACCTTCCTCCTATGTTTGGGAGACTTCTGGATACAGTACACCACATCACTTAACTTTTTCACTATGCAAAAGGGCCCCTCCCAATTGTTTTGTAACTTCGGGGCTTTCCCCTTAGTTCTACGAGGATTGTAGAACCAGACCTTCTGCCCCGCTTGAAAAGGAATCCGCCTGGCTCCTCGATCATACCAGGCCTTCACCCGGAAAGATTTGACATCCATACGTTCTTTCACTCTAGAATGGATTTCCTCAAGCTTCCCTTTCAAAGTCCTAACAAAGCTCCCCACTGTTCGCATCTCTCCTCCATGAAGCTCTGGTAGACCTCCCTGTAACAAATCTAGAGGTAACCTAAGATCCCGAGCAAAACATAATTCCGCAGGAGTAACGCCAGTTGTCTCATATTTCGGAGATCTGTAAGCCAACAGGAACATGGGTACCCACCGATCCCAGTCCTTTTGATTTTCGGAAACGTACTTGGCCAGATAATTAGTAATAGTCTGGTGTTGACGCTCGACTTGCCCATCCGATTGAGGATGCAAGGCAGTAGTCCTCGTTTTCCTAATTCCAAGAAGATTCATTAACTCTGCGAACAACTTCGACTCAAAGTTCTTCCCCTGGTCCGTATGTACTTCCAAGAGAACTCCATATCTAGAGACAACTTGATTGGCGAAGATCTCTGCCACAGTTTTTGCCCTTATATTCTTCAGAGGGAAAGCTTCCACCCATTTGGTAAAGCAATCTACGATGACAAGGAGATATTTATTCCCAGAATTGGTTGTTGGAAGAGGGCCAAGAACATCCATTTGAATCCTCTCAAACGGTGCCCCAACATTATAGATTTGTAAAGGGGATTTCCCTTTTCCAGAAGGACCCCTCTTAGAAATACAGACCTTACAAGATTTGCACCAGTTTTCAACATCCTGTTTACAAGTTGCCCAATAAAAACGCTTCCGAATCTTTTCCAAGGTCTTGTTGATTCCAAAATGTCCGCCCGAAGAAGAATCGTGGGCTTCCTCAAGAATCTCCCTGACCCGGCTTCGAGGAGCAACAAGCTGAAGAAAATTTGTTTTTAGAGTCGGAGCCTCCCACTTCTTGTATAAGACTCCCTCTTTTAAAATCAGCGCGTCCCAATACGACCAATAGATTTGAGCGGAAACATCTCTGTCAGGGATTTCCGAACGTGGAGGACGAATTCCAGCTTCCTTACCCCGAAGGATAAATGCTATTCCTGAGTCCTCTCTTTGTTCCTGACGCCAAGTTTCCAGATTCTCTCCCTGAAGAATTAAACGAGCGATCGTCTTTTCCTGCTTCTCGGCTGACTTTTCTTCGATTTTCGAACAATATTTGCAGCCGATTTTCTCACATTGTCGTCTGGACAAACCATCAGCATTTTTATGAGATTGGCCTTTCCGATGAGCAATCTCAAACTCATATTGTTGGAGCCTTTTCAGCCAACGAGCTAGCTGTCCCTCTAAATCCTTGAAAGACATGAGCCACTTCAATAAAACGTGATCTGTACAAATTAAAAACTTTCGTCCTAAAAGATAATGGCGGAAAAATTTTATAGAGTCCACTACCGCTAAAAGTTCCCGGCGAGTAACGCAATAATTTCTCTCAGCCTTATTAAGAACTCGACTAAAATACGCTATAATTCTCTCCTCTCCCTCCTGTTTTTGCGACAAAACCGCGCCAATACCGATATTCGAAGCATCGGTATCTAAAACAAATTCTCCCTCTCCTCTGGGAAAAGAAAGTACCGGAGGAGAAGATAAAACCCGCTTTAATTCGTCAAAAGTTCTTTGACATTCCTCTCCCCAAATAAACTTAATTTGATTCCCTGTAAGGGAGTAAAGGGGTTTCGCTAAAGAAGAAAAACCTTTGATGAATTTACGATAATAAGAGCAAAATCCTAAGAAACTCCGTAATTGTGATCTGGTATGCGGAACCGACCAGTCACTAACCGCAGATATTTTTTCGGAATCCGTGGCTATGCCCTCTGTCGAGACTACATGTCCCAAATATTTTACACTTTTAGCAAAAAGAGTACATTTCTTAGGATTAATTTTCAAATTTACTTTTCTTAATCGTAAAAGCACAATCTTCAAGTTTTCAACCATTTCAGAAAAACTTTTACCAAAAATAATTACATCATCAAGGTATACCAAACAAATTTTTGATAATAAATCTCGTAAAACTTTCTCCATGAGACGTTGAAAAGTAGCAGGAGCATTACAAAGACCAAAGGGCATGACGGTAAATTGCCACAACCCGTTTCCGATAGAGAACGCGGTTTTCTCTTTATCCTCGGAACGAATTTTAATTTGCCAGTATCCACTCTTTAGGTCTAAAGTACAGAACCAAGTATTACCTGATAACTGGTCGAGGATGTCATCGATTCTGGGTAAAGGATAAGAATCTTTTATAGTAACAAAATTTAACTTCCTGTAATCCACACAAAATCTGATTGTGCCATCCTTTTTCCTGACCATAACTGCAGGCGAGACCCAGGGACTTTGCGACTCCTCAATTACTCCTTGTTTCCTCATATCCTCAATTATTTCATTAACTTCTTCTCTCAAATGAATAGGAATACGACGGGGGACCTGTTTTATGGGGGAAGAATCTTTCACATTTATTACATGCTCAATAACATCACAATTCCCTGCAACAATAGTCTCAGAAAACACATCCCGAAAATCATTCAGAAAATCGGCAAAAATTTCTTTCTGAGCCTTATTCAAGCTCCCAGAATTTTTCAAAAGAAGAAAAGATTTCAAAAAGTTCTTTTAAGATAGAAGAGTCTCCCTCGGAAGAAGCTTTGACACGAGAACAATTAAAACTTCTCTCTTCATTTAATTCGGAATTAACAAAGAAAGGTTCAAAAACATTTTTCAAATTCACTTTCTCAAGAAAATTTTTTCCCAATAAGCATTCATCACTTATTTCTGCGGCAAACATAAAAACTTCGACAGAATATTCTCCAATTTAAACATTCATCAAGACTTTAAATTCAAAAGGAACTCTCTCTCCAGTTGGATATCTAAGATTACGATTTTCTACTTTAATTCTTTTTACTTCATCTCCAATCAATTTATTATTCACTATTGAAACATCGGAGCCCGTATCTATCTTAAAAAAACAACATTTTCCATTTAACAGTCCTTTATAACAAAAATCCTCTTTATTGTCTATTTTTAAATGCCTAAAACGGCAAACTTCCGGGGAATTTTCCATTAAAGTTGAGCCCACCCCGCTAAGCTCAACTAAACCGCGTTTCCCTCATTGGGGCATTCCGATCGGAAATGCCCAGTTTTGCCGCACGTCCAGCACTCCCCCCGGCCGGCGCCAAACTTGCTGCCACGCCAATTCCCTTTCGGGCCTTTTCCCCCTTTCTCTCTCCCTTCACTCTTTTTTTCGTAACACTTTTCATTTTCCCGCACGTCTCCAACTTCTTTTTTTGTAAATTTATTAAAATTATTTTCTTTCCTTCTTTCAAAGCTATCCCCCTGGATAATCTTAAGCGCCTTAGCCCTTTCGACGGCCAGATTCAAAGAGGTTATCCCTTCCATTTGAAGCGCTCGCCCAATAAAACCGTCCGAAACGGCTGTAATAAATTGCGCGCAAGCGATTTTGTCGCGCAACTCATACAGACACTCGGGGTACGCAAGGCGCGAGAGTCTGTCGATTTTGGATCCAAGTGCGGCCAAATCCTCCCCGAATTTTTGTTTTCGATACACAAACGCCACGTAACTATTCTGAGATTGACGTCCCTCCCCGAAACGCAACTCGCGCTTTGCCTTCAACTCCGCAAAATTCAGCCGTTCGACATTCTGCACGGTTTCTAGAACCGAGCGCGCCTTCCTTCTCAGACTCGAAGCTAACGCGATAGTTTTCGTCGAGTCGTCCCAACGATTCGCACGCGCGATCAAATTAAGCTGCGAAAAATATTCCTGCAGCGGGACCGTCCCGTCGTACGTGTCGGGTTTGAGCTTGTATCCAAGCTCAGCACTCGTGACCGCGACACTTTCCCCCGCGCGCGCAGCTCGCGTTTCCATACCGCCCGCGACCACGTCTCTCCCCCTCGCGTGCGCGAAACCCGCACTCGCGCCGCTCGCGACCGCGTCTCTCTCCCCCGCGTGCGCGAAACCCGCACTCGCGCCGCTCGCGACCGCGTCCCCCTTGTGCACGATTCGCGCCCCCGCGCCGCTCGCGACTCGCGCTCCCGAGTCCCCGGACGCTCTATAAAAAGAAGGACTTAGCTGTGTGCCGCTGCCGGAGATTGTCCCCCAAAGACGGCGGAGCTCCTCCTCCTGCTGGCGGAACGTCGCCGCGTACTCCCTTTCCCTCCGCGCCTGTTCCTCGCGCAGGAGTCGCACCTCCCGGATCACCGTCTGGAGGGTCTCCGCAACCGTCGTCATCGCCGTCCCCTCCGGGGCATCCGACTGGGGAGACTCCGCTCGGGCTCGCTTTCTCGTGGAAGGCGCCGTTGAAGCCATCCCGCTCGTCTATTCCACGGTCGCTCGTCCGATCCCGGACGAGTCCCCAAAATGTTGCGCTCGTCCGCGCGTTTGCTGCACTCACACACACTCACTCGCGAACGCGACGCGCAATCCCGTTGCCGGGAATAAACACTCCCAGTTAAAAAAAGGAACTTGTTTAATGAGATCTTGGAAAATATACAAGCTCGTGAAATACGTCTTTACGGCTCGAAGGCCCGGCGGATAATCTGAATGGCGACTGTTGATCAACAACGACGTTCGGCTCGTCGTCAGGCGCGTCGTCAGGCAGCGCTTCGCGGCTGCCTACCGGGCTTCTACCGGGCGTCTCGGCACGGGCGCAACAATATTATTAGCAGCCTCCAACATTTCTGTCACCGTTTTAGCAGTTCTCTCCATGCTGCATAGAGATCTCAGAACATCTTCATATGTTGAAGGCGTTGGTGGGGTGTTTCTTATTGTCATCTGTCTTATTCCGGGTTTTGCTGTGAACAGTTTTATGATAACTATCTATGTCTTAACTCTAAATTTAATTGTCGCTACACCTCTAAATTTAAGTGTCGGATTCGACCTCTAAAATCATCTATTCTCTAAGCTATTCACAACATTCTTTTATTTTTCGTCTTACTCTTCCTTTCAGTGACAGTTGAGGTTTTAGTAACCTCTCTTGGATCAACTGGAGTTCTGGATTCCGTTAGTGGTACCGGAGGCTCTCCCGAAGCCCCAGAACTGTCCGTATCCATATTTCTGTCGATATCCTTTTGAGTGAGCTCTATTTCTTGTTCCAGAGTAAGACTATTCTCATACATTATTTTCCACTTTCCGGGCTTTTTGGACAATTGCCTTTAGTTTTCCCTTCTAGCTCTAAATCATAAAAGAGAGAAAAATTTTCTAGTTAATTTGTTGTACACTAGTTTACGCGTTGTCCTTATGCTTTAAAGCTAACCCGATCGCACAGCAAGTCGAGCTTGCTTGAAATGAACAGTCTATCACACGCGCCTCGGCACCAACCCACGCACATCAGTCCCCGCAATGCCTCACTCACAGCAGATAAAAAACCCCCAAAAAATGTCCATTATTCTAAACGTCACGGCCAACATCTCTAAATTTCACTCTTAAAATAATGTTTCTATCATACTTTTAATATTAGCCGTGCGACCGGAAATTTCTTCTAAAACTTCTATTAACTGAACATTTCATTATTCATTTTTTTCTGTAAAAGTAATTGTAAGGAAATCGTCGAGGGACCGCGCCCGAACTGCGCGCCACAGTCAGCGGAGCCGCCGAGCCGCGAACAGAGGAAGGGTTAAGAGAGTCCGGTAGAAGGGTTAAGAGACGTCGGTGGAGGGGTTAAGGGACGCGTGGGTGAACGCGTCCTGCCGGCCATTGCTGTTGCGTAACCGTTAAAACATGCGTGATGCAACTCGCATAGCCACGCGTCCGTCAACCACGCGGCCACGTGGCCCACGCCTCATCTCCTCTCTTCCTTGTTTCCGAACAAAGAAAAATCAGTAACATTTTAAAAATATACTCTATTTTTACAGAAAATACTCTATATTTTCCGCATTCTTTCTAAACTTGCTGTAAAATTTCTAAAAAATTTTCGTTACAATCGTAAACTCTCATCCTCTCTTTCACACTTTTACACTCATTTCACAGACTAATCTACTTCCGGAGATATGCTTTTTATTTTTGTTAGTACTAGGTTTTACGTGCCGGCACAATATAATAATGTTATTCACCATCTAAATCTTTACTATTCTCGTCTAAATTTTTTTTTTGTCGTATAGACCTCTTCTTTCATCGACAAATACCTTTCTTCTTATACTTTTCACTACACAAAAGAAAAACAAGCAGGAACGCAGTGGGAGCGTGGCCTGGGTCGATAACCTGTTGGATGTGTCGAAGGTCTTGAATTGAAAACGTAGTCTTTTGCTTTTGTGTGCTCAGTGAAACTTTTTATTAGTAGCTTCTAATCGCGTGGCCACCTGGCGAGAGCGTCTCGAGTGTCTGTTCGTGGCTCATAGAGTCCTAGATTATCAGAGAAGCGCAATCTTTACCCCCTCCATGGTTCCCATAGACTGCCATAGACCCCGCAGCTGACCGTTTGTAAACATGTATATCTGTCACTTTGCACACGGACACCACACGGACACCACACAGATGCGCTGCGGGGTTTTCAGTCTCGGTTTTGATTGGTGCCGCGGTCAGCCAATCAGCAAGCGTGCCGTCAGTGCCGCTTCTCTGATAATATAGGACTCTAGTGGCTCAGTCTTGTCGCGCAAGCATGCGTGCCCTACTGCCCTACAGAGAGAGAGTTAGGTGCTCCCCCACCATCATCTACACTACCCAGCGGCAGTGTCGGTGAAGCACCAAAGCTCTTGCTTCTCTACAATTATCCATTAAAAAAAAAATAATATCTTTAAATTGCGCCAATTACATATATATTATCTCGAAAAATAACTATTGTACTTTTAAAAAATTAAACCCAAGGGATAATATCTTTATAAAAAAAGGAAGAAGTAAATTTCTAGTGGTACGTATCTATATGTATTTTTATTGAAGGGAGAAAATTAATATAAAGGACAATGTTAAAAAAAGCCAGATTTTTCGCCCCACGGGGAAATGGATGAAATCTATTCCATACGTTTTCCACACATAAATACAAACCAAAAATGCACCTAAGACCGCCCGGAACCCTGGGGAAAACTTTTGGTAAGCTGTTTGAATTGCTAAATAAGGTGTTGAAACGGGACCACTTTTTAGTTTTTAACGTTGATTGAAACGTACTGAATTAAGATTCTTCCCAAGTTCTCACGACTTTGAATAATCTGTGATGATGAATGGAAGGTGTTTATGGTCAGTTTTGAGCTTTAGAGCTTATAAATGTTCCCCGTATGGGTCGAAATCTCGGAGGATAATCATCTTTTTGCGGAAAAAGCAGTCAAATGGCGTCTGGAGGAACAGTGCTGACCTCAGAATTTAGAAGCTGAGAGCTAGTAGCTCTAAGCTAGGACCTAATAAGCTATGCTTATGAGCTATGCTTAAATATTCAATTCCCACGCTCGGCACCACCCAGGATCAACGACGTAGACGTTGCGGGGAACCTGATCTCTGTGTGTGCGTGTGCATCCTTGTGTGTGTGTGCGCGCGTGCGCGCGCGCGAGGGTGTGTAACAAAGAGTCAGAGGGAGAGAAAGAGAGGAAGAGAGCGTTCTTCTTCTCCATTACTTCTTCTCCATCACTTCTTATCCATCGCTATCACCATCATCATCGCCCAATGAACACAGAACGTCAGAATAATCTGGTGCTAACGGTATATTTTCTAAGTATTGAGCATATCTAAAATATCATAAAATCATACCAAGTTTGTACGATTTTACAGTCCGGCGAGAAGGTCTGTTTGCTGAAAAGATCCCTGTACGGCCTTCGACAGGCAGGTAAATGCTGGTACGACAGGCTGGATCAAACTCTAAAGAAACTCGGAGCAACCCCCTGTCACGGTGATCCATGCGTGTACTACATTGGACAAGGAAAGAACTTGCTGTTAATCGGCATCTATGTCGACGACATATTAATGGCCTCGCGTGACTCTAATGCCATCAGTAGGATGAAAGAGAGCTTGGCACAAGAGTTCGAAATCAAGGACCTTGGAAACGTTAGTTGCTGTCTCGGAGTCCAGTTTATACGAGATGGCGGAAAAATCATCATGAACCAGAAAGGGTACATCGAAGATGTCTTAAGACGCTTCGGAATGACTGAGTCGAAGCCCGTCCGAACCCCAATGGATCCCAGCGTGAAGTTGGCGATGCCCGAGGATGCCTCTGACCCCAGTGTCCAGGCGCTGCCATATCTAAAACTGTAGCAGAGGGGTTGAGTCGGTTGCGCCGGGTACTGGAGGTGTTCCGTGCACACCATTTAACTCTTAAGTTGGAGAAATGCACTTTTTGGCCGAGTCAGTAGAATACTTAGGGAGAGAGATTAGCAGTCGAGGGGTGCAACCCGGACGTCGTAAGATCGAGGCGGTGTTGCGTATGGAGGCACCTCGACACGTCAAACAGGTACGGCAGTTTATAGGACTGGCGGGTTACTTCAGGCGGTTTATTGCTAATTTTGCGACAATGGCGGAACCATTAACGAAATTGACGAGAAAGAACGAACCATGGGTATGGGCGAAAGAACAGAAGAAGGCGTTCGCTGCGATTAAAGAGAAGTTGACCATGCGACCGGTGTTGACAATTTTCGATCCGAATAAGCCGACGGAAATACACACGGATGCGAGCGCGGTCGGCGTGGGCGCAGTCCTGTTACAATTAGTTGACGATAAGATGGCGGCGATAGCCTATTTTAGTAGACAGACAACGGCGGACCAGCGTCATACCATTCGTATGAGCTGGAAACGATGGCGGTCGTGTTGGCGTTGCGGTATTTTAGAGTGTATGTTTTAGGAACGCAATTCAAGGTTGTAACCGATTGTAATGCGGTGCGGGCGACATTTGCGAAGCGAGATTTGTTGCCAAGGATAGCCAGATGGTGGTTGGAGGTGCAGGAGTACACCTTCGAAATTGAGTTCCGTGCTGGAACAAAGATGGTGCATGTTGACGCACTCAGCAGAAATCCCATGCCATTGACGATGGAAATCGCGCAAGTCGACATTACCGAAGGCGACTGGATACTGGCTGCTCAGCTGCAGAATGAGCAACTGATGCGGATTCGAACTATACTGATGGAAGGTAAGCCAGTAGGTGAAGCCAAGCACTACTTCGACGAATACGTGCTGCAAAACGGCAAGGTGTACCGACGGTTGAAGGATGCCGGGAAAGCGTGGGTGGTACCACGAATTGCACATATGCAGGTTTGCAGGCTGTGCCACGATGATGCTGGCCACATGGGAACCGAGAAGTCGTTGAAGCGTATTCAAAGGAATTACTGGTTCGCCGGTATGAGACGATTTGTAGCAAAGTACGTCAAGGCCTGTTTGAAGTGTGCCTATTATAAACAAGCGCCTGGCAAGAAGCAGTGTAAGCTGAATATTATTGAGAAAGTACCAATACCCTTCCACACGCTACACATTGATCATGTGGGTCCCTTCGAAACCAGTCGGAGGCATCACAAGTTCCTGCTGGTGATGGTGGATGCATTCACTAAGTTCACTATCATCGAGGCAGTGAAAAGTCAGAAGACGCAATACGTTGTGAAGATTTTGACTAATCTGTTCTATCTGTTTGGAGTTCCTTCTAGGATAATTAGCGATCAGGGAACTGCATTCACGTCCCAGTCGTTCCGGACGTTCTGCAGTACATATGGCGTGAAACATGTACTGAATGCGGTGGCCACTCCAAGGGCCAATGGGCAATGCGAGAGGTACAATAAGACTATTGTACAAGCGCTGGCCGCCACCACGGCCGGACGAGAACCAGCTGATTGGGACTTGGCAGTGAAGCCAATCCAGAGTGCGTTGAACACGATGCATAATAAGGGTATTAATACTAACCCGTTGAAGGCTCTCATTGGTTGTGAGATGAGGGGCATGGCGGAGGCCCGCCTTCTGACGGAAATCCAGGATGTTGGGCATCGGCTGGATTTGACAGAGTTGCGGAATGACATGAAAGCGCACATAGACCTGAAACAGCAAAAGCAGAAGGAGCGCTACGACAAGACGCGTCGAGATGCTAGACAGTATCAAACGGGCGACCTGGTTCTAGTACGAATCACGAGTGACCCTGCCACTGGAAGTAGCAGGAAACTGCACTCAAAGTTCAAGGGTACGTTCCGGATTCACAAGGTCCTGAGCAACGATCGGTGAGGTTGAGGATCTGAGGGAAGGACGAAAGAAAGGACGGACGGTTGCAGCCGCCGATAATCTGAAGCCCTGGATCACGGTACAAGGTGAGTAGTCGGTGGCAGCCGACCTTAATGAATTGAGCTGCTCTGATCCGCAGGGTTGAAGCGGTTGTCGCCGCTGGGTACAGTGGTTGTCGCCACTTGGTACCATTGTTGTTGTAATAGTACGCGGCTAGGCCGTCGGAAATTACAAGCGGTTGTCGCCGCTGGGTACCATGGTTGTTGCCACTTGGTACCATTGTTGTTGTAATAGTACGCGGCTAGGCCGTCGGAAATTACAAGCGGTTGTCGCCGCTGGGTATCATGGTTGTTGCCACTGGGGCCATTGTTGTTGTAATAGTACAATGCGCTGGGCTGTTGGAAATTATAACGAATAGGTGGCTATGCAATGATTGTAGTTATTGAGCAGACGTAGTCATGGGGTTATAGAATAGACACATGACAATACCGAAGTACGACACGATAGCTGTTGATAATTATTATTTGCAAATAACGATAGTGGCCGGACCGACAATAATTGTGGCCATCGTAAATTGGACTATTGTTGTTACCAACTAGTGAAGGTGAGGGTAACAACCCAAAGATTTTCCAGACCAAGGACACCTGGGTAGACGGATCTACCCTTCCAACGAGATGACTACCCAAATGCCTAGAGACAGGCATTCTTGCAGGAAAGGCCGAATGTAAGCGATATTTCCCGGGCCCGCGGCGGATCCGGGCTTCCCGCCGAATTGCAGCGATGTCGGTGTAGTCGAGGCGCCGTAACCAATAAGCGGGATCGACCAATCGGCGTATCGGCCGATATGCTCGGGATGACGAGCGTGGAAAGCGTGGAGACAGATTAGCTGGCGTCGCATAACGACGCGGACGTGTTCTGACAAGATCGGCTTAGCGACAAAGGACGACGTTTAGAATAAAGTATTAACGTTTATATTCACGTACCGAGCTGTTCTGTTATTCAGTCCCGTATCAAGTCGTTATAGCTTACACGATATAGGCCAAAGAATCTATCATCACCTTACCCTGCTTGACAAATGTCCACACACACACACTTGTCATATTTAGTTTAATAGCCGAAAATCTAAACTTACCGTGCTTCCTCGAGCGCGCGGACAATAAAGAATGTGACATACGCAGTCTCAGCGTGTTTCGAATCTTGCGTATAATGTTAAACACAATACCACAAGTTGAAATAATATCTAAACTTATACCGTACCTCTCGAGCGCGCGGAGAATAAAGAGTGTCAATATCGCGCGCTCTCCTCGAGTGTCTCTCAGTTTCGAATCTAACGTGCATCTTTAACGGTTTTATATGTTACTTGCATTTTCAAAGCTAATTGAAGTCTGATAATTTGTGGCCGCTTTTAGTCGTGCGCACCCCGAAGAACGCGCACCTAAGCTCCGCCACCGCGTCAAGGTGGCGGCCACTTCGGCGGGGTACTTATCCTAAGCTTAGCCTATACTTAACCTACTGCTTAATGCTAACTTCTTAGCCTAACGTAAATTTTGTAGGGTTTTATTTTAATTTTTTTTTTTATTTTTTATTTCTGTGTTCGGTATGTATCTTGTAATACAATACCGAACAGACGCACGGAAAGTCGACAGAGTAAATTACAACAAAAAAAGAAATTGTCGACAAAAAAAAAATTTATATTCTTTAAAATGCATCCGCTAATGCGCAAAATATTCAGTATTTTTTCATTTGGTGGTGGACCATTTGTGCCACTATCTGTAATTTTTCCTTAAACTCGTGTGCAAAATTTGGATGCACCAATCCCGACGTTATTTGCACTACCCGATGGCGCATCTGTGACGCCGTGTATGGTGCGAATAAGTGGATGTTGGCCTCTTTCAAGCGGTGCCATGAGTTCAAATTGGACACTTTTCCAGTTTGTAGCGCGTGTTGTAAGAGAGTCGCATCATGCATGCGCTTAAAATGGGACACCTTTATGGCGCATTTTCTTTACCGGTTTGTTTGTCGCGTCTGTTTGAACGTCAGACGACGTCGCTTCTGCTTCTTTTTTTTGCAGCAACCTGCCCGACTGTCTTAGCGGAACGGAAGTTGATGCAACGTCCGGTGTTATGAAATTTATAGTCCGCGATCGGAGGACTTGACTCGGACTCGTTGTCATTGACGTGTCCAATGTTCCCCGGCCAGAGGACAACGTGCCCCTCGACAGCACGTTTCGATCGTCATCGTCGTTGCTGTCGTCGTCGGAATCGTCGGACTCAATGCGATTCCGAACTCCTTTTGCCGTTGTTAAGGGCATTTCATAATCGCTGTTATCGTGCGAACAAGATCGGCGTAGAAGATCGGCATCCTTGCTCCGCTGCGAGGCACCGCTTTCTCAGGACGAGGAGAAGGCGGAGTAGAAGACGGGGATGATCGGCGTCCAACGTTCACGTCCAGAAGACAACGCGCCCCTAGACAGCACGTTCCGATCGTCATCGTCGTTGCTGTCGTCGTCGGAATCGTCGGACTCAATGCGATTCCGAACTCTTTTTGCCGTTGTTAAGGGCATTTCATAATCGCTGTTATCGTGCGAACAAGATCGGCGTAGAAGATCGGCATCCCTTGCTCTGCTGCGAGGCACCGCTTCCTCAGGACGAGGAGAAAGCGGAGTAGAAGGACGGGGATGATCGGCGTCCCTTGCTCTGCTGCGAGGCACCACTTCCTCAGGACGAGGAGAAGGCGGCGTAGAAGGACGGGTATGATCGGCGTCCCTTTGTCTTTTACTGCGAGGCAGCACTGGTTGAAGAGGAGGAGAAGGCAAAGTGGGAAAACCGGGAGGATCGACGTTTCTCCGTCTTCTGCCTGGCCCTACGTCTTGAGTGCGCTTCTCACGACGTATGTCGCAAAGTTGTCGCTTTACGTAGTCTACGGTGAGACTCATTCCACCCCGCGACAACATTTCGTTATCCGTTTGGACGACGCCCCACTTGTACATGTCTCCATGATTATATTTGATCAGTATTAATGGGAAAAACATGCACGTAATTTCTAATGAAACACGTAAGAGCGGCAACGAATCGAGCCTCGTCTTGAATCTGTATTGTCATTCGCGCTACTTTAGCAAAATGTGTCATGGGATTTATTATGGACTCTACAATTTCTTGTGGCCTTACTGTTCGGGACACAGTTACGGGACTGTCATCCCAATAATCCCCGTACTTTGCGAGAAATGTTTGCAAAGCAAACGCCTCTGTGGGCTCACGATGGAAATGCGCAGCCAAATCCGACACATCTTTCTCGGAAAATAAATGCAAACGCGAGCTTGCAAACAAGTGCGTGTACGCCCAAGAGGCGTACAAGGCAATCAAGCATCGCATTGCTGAATACTCGTCGCTCTCGTCCTTCTCCTCCTCCTCCTCTTGTAGCCTCTGTTGCGATATTCCATCCGTAGTTGCCCATGCATGTCAAATGCACGTTATGTGACGCATTTGTACAGCCTTTGAGTATAAGAAATAAAAATATGTATCCGTCGGATCGTTAAAATGGACGCAGACATATAACGCTACGAATATGTGACTGCACCTCGGAACCATTAATAAACATATTACTGGCGGTGCCGCGATTGTATATATGTGAGATTCCGTGAACAAAATACGTAGTCCTGTACTGGGCTCGTATTCCCTGACGTATCGTTTTCGGCGGACATCCATACGTCATTGGCAAAGTCGGGCAACCTTTGTAAGGCGACATCCTTCAAAAAGTTTATGTCGTCGCCGATGCACTTGTCAAGTGCGCCTCCCAATTGCGCAAGCGAAAGAGTAATCCGCGCTTGAGGAGCAGACGCGTCGTTGCACAAACCGTGCCTTGTCAAACACGCGACATTTCGCGATAGCGCGAGACACGCTACGCCGACATCTGAGAGATCTATCGTCACGACATTCTCAATTCGGAGCGCCTGTCCGTGACGCACGTAAATTTGGCTGTACGCCACCAAGTCTCGAATATGCTGACGTACCTTATTCTTACTATTGGCGAATGTACGTCCACCGTGTACATACGCATGACAAATTATAGTACGTCCGCTACAAAGCCGGAATCTTCTGGACGAGCCAATCTTTGCCGCCGAACAATACGCCTGCATAATGTCACTGTGTGATGGTAATCGGGGGCGACGCGTGGCAATTGAAATAACCATAATCGGTGGTGAATCCGACACGGTACCGTCCCATTTTCCCGCCTAACTTAATGCTCCTGACATAATGCCTGTGAGCGAATCGCGGCCTCTGCCGGTCAATTTCACCACCATCGCGCGCTGTCATCCCGGAAACTTAAAACATCGGCCGGATGTAATTGTAACAGATCAATGTGTGGATGATCCACATCCACGACCGTGTTCATCAAATTTTCTGCCCGATCTTTGGACAGGCGCATGCCGTGTTCGCAATAATAAAAACGCACCATGTCATGCCACACCGCCTGTCAATGTCCACCTGTCGCAACTGTTCCGACACTAAAGTAGCAAATACATCGAAATCTTGCTGCATAATGTTGTAAGTCGTGTCAATTTCGTAAGCGACGTATTTGATACCCGCTTTCGCGGTATCTGTGTCGTGAGGAAGTTGCCGTGCTGCCTTTACGATAACTTTATACATAAAAGCCGTCGCGGCTGTTCGTAGGCAATCCAGTTTGCCCCTTGTTCTCTCGGGTACGCCTACCAACAGTGGACTTGACAAATTTAGTTGGGAACATGACGTACACGTTACGCGAGTCAATGGTACCCAGTTGGAACTCGTACCAATAACCACGTGGATCCACCGTGTCGCTCGTGCACCTGAAACGAGGCTCCTGCAAACGACCAAATGACGTTCGCTTGTTTCATAACTTTTGTAAGTTTTGAATTGCGAACAATCGTGATCATCCCGGGTTTTCATGTGGATCTTACACACGACATTGCACCTAAATGGTTCCAACGTGGTACACGACGCTAAAATGGAATCCACATCGCTCGTAAGATCATAGTCCTCCATGGCGATGGGCCAAAATTGTGTCCGGATTCAGACAACGTATGAGAGGATCCCAAAACGTCGTCGTCGTCGTCCGCTGACGACGGCTGACGGGTGTTTTGCGTGCTAACGTCACCGTTAATGCTTTTCAAGAATTAACGGTGACATTTCAAATTCGTCCTCCAGCGATTCCGAGTCCGAGCCAGAGCCTGGGTCATTCCTCTTTTTT
>JASTWQ010001020.1:0-42943 GCA_035220615.1 Leptothorax acervorum
CGCGTGGACACAGCGATGCGAGGAAGTCGTTGAACAGCTCGAAGAACACAGTCGCGCCAAGCGTCAGCGACTCGCGCCTGGAAAAATACAATCTTTACTGCAAATAATTGCGCGACTCGAGTTTGCAAAGATTCGATTACAGAAACGTTTCGTACACAGCGGTGGCGATTACGCGAGCACCAGTAGTGGCGGCAATAACGCGGAAAGACTTGTTTGGCGAGAGATCGAGACCGCGTTCGAAAATCGTATACTTACCGGTGCGGTGATTAATTCCGAGCACATCGAACCTCGTCAATTTCTTGAAGATGCGAGAGACATTGTACTCGATCGTGTGCGGAACGTCATGCAAAGACATGACAATGTAAAGATAAACACTGTGTTTAACGGTGAATTTGTGGCAGGTGACAATCGCGCGAATAAAAGTATCGCTACGAAAAACTATGAACTCTTTCGTCCAACGTGCGAGAGTGGTACGACATGCGCGTTATCGAGCTTACCTTAGCAACTCTGGAGGAATTGCAGGGACGCGACAGTGGGTGGGCGTTGTCGCGTATACTCATTTAATGGTTAACGTGAACAAATATAATCCATTGCACGCAGGGTGTTTTGTGGAAAATCCGCAAGAAATTAAATTGAAAAAAGCGGTGATCAACGTGCATTCAGGAGACAATGCATGTTTCGCGTGGTCAGTGGTGGCTGCTCTGCATCCAGCCAAAACAAATGCAAATCATCCATCCTCGTATCGCCACTATACATCGGTGTTAAATCTTAAAGACATTGAGTTCCCCATGTCTCTGAAAAAAATTAGTACATTCGAACGACTCAACGACGTGTCAATCAATGTATATGCTATTGAGAAGAAAGAGAAACTTGTAATCTTACCGATACGACTCACCAACAATAAGAAGAATAAACATATCAATTTACCGTACCTATCAGATCAGCGAAATGACAACGTGGGACATTTCGCGTGGATCAAGAACCTATCCCGCCTCGTGAGCTCGCAAATCAATAGACATGCACACAGGAAATACATTTGCGATCGGTGAGTGTACATTTAAAAAATAAAATAAAATAAAATTGTACAATAATATTTATATGAGATATATTTAAAAAAATTTTATTATTATTTACAGATGTTTGCACTATTTCCACACGAGCGAGAAATTGGAAACCCACACCATTGACTGTCAGCAGATAAACGACTGCGCGATCTGGTTACCGAGCGAGGGCGACAAGTGGCTGAGTTTCAAGAATTACAACAGGAAGGAACGGGTTCCGTTCGTGGTATTCGCCGACCTTGAATGCACCCTGGAGAAAACGGATGCGGATCCGCAAGCGTTCACGTACGCCTATCAACATCATCAGGTATTTAGCGTCGGGTACTACGTGCGGTGCTCGTACGACGACTCGTTATCTATGTATCGGTTTCGTCGCGATAAGGATTGCATCGCGTGGTTCGCCGAAAGACTCAAAAGATTAGCGCATCGCGTAAAAGGTATCCTATCCGCATATATCCCCATGGTAACTCTCTCGAACGAGCAGTGAAAAAAGTTTAACAGCGCAACGCAGTGTCACATTTGCGAAAAATCGTTCGCGCCGGACGACGTACAAGTACGCGATCATTGCCATCTGACCGGTCGTTACAGAGGTCCCGCACATTCAAATTGTAAACTAAATTATAAAGATTCCCATTACATTCTCATAGTTTTTCACAATTTATCCGGCTACGACGCGCATTTTATCATAAAAGAAATAGCTACCGCGTTCAAAGGCTCAATCGACGTACTACCGATAACAAAAAAAAAAGTACATTTCGTTTACAAAACACGTGAAAGATACCGCCGAAAGATCAGATTCGCGAAGTGATATAAAGTTACGGTTCATCGATTCATACAAATTTCTGAGTAGCAGCCTCGATAAATTAGCCCAGTCAAATGAGCATTTTGATTGGAAATAATACTACCAGCGCTGAAACTAGCGTGGAAGTGTGTCTTTTGGGGTTGTAATGAAGGAAATAAAAGCCCACCCCCGTACCATTGTCGTTGCAAAAATGGGGGTGCAAAAAGGGTGCCAAAAATTGGTTTTTTTGCCAATAACTCGAAAAGTATCACAATTAGGGGAAAAGTCAAGACGTGAAAGTTGTAGAGAATGAAATTTCACACAAAAAAGGTCTCTACAAAAATTTTGTACGACCAATTTCAGTCGATCGAGATTTTTGTGAAATACTACGTATTTCATGAGAAATGAAAAACACGTCAGCGCGTCGCGCATTTTTTATCGATAGTTCGAAAATGGCGACTCGAATAAAAAAATTGTTCAATAAAAGTTGTAGACAATTTAATTACGAACAATTTCCATTTTATTTTTGTCGATACGATCAATATTGACAGAGATATGAATTTTTTAAAACATTTATTATCGCTCCTCGAGTACGATTTTTAGCGGTAAAATCGCTTGTAACTCAACATCTGTAAGTTTAAACGCAAATATTACATCTTATGAAAGTGAAAGATAATTAAATTTCGAAAATTTTGATGTATATACAAACTCATTTTGGATATATGCGTAGTGTGATAATGCTAATAAACCTGAAAAATTGTCATTTTTTGTGGATTTTGTCAAAAAAAGTCACTTTTGGTTAACTGTAGGTCAAAATGTCTCTCTGCATTTTTTGAAGAGAATTAAATTATCTTTAAAATGGTTTTTTGTTCATCTTCGTACGATCATTTGTTAACAAGTTACAGCTGTTAAAAATGTCAGGAAAGATACAATTTCATACCAAATTAATAATATATTGTAAAAATATATGCGTAACAATTTTTAAAATTGGATTTCACCTATTTTTAGTAGTTTATATGTGTGTGAAAGTAATGCAGCACTATAAGTTCATCGAAAGGTATGATTTCTTTAAAAAAAGAACCCTCGAAAAGTGGTGTTTTTGAAAGAAATTATGCAAAAGTGGCATTTGTGTTTAGTTTTTTGCATGTATCTTCTTTTTTATTAATTTTACGAAGAAATTTCATCAGATCAAAATTAAAGCTGATAAAATTTCCTACAAAATTGATACTTGGATATTCGATTTGTAATAAGTAGTATTATGAAACGGACAATTGAAAATGCTTGTGATTTGAATTTGCAGAAAAGTGACATTTTGGAGCATTTTCAAAGTTAAAAATAATGTACTTAACATACCTTTCGATGAACTTATAGTGCTGCATTACTTTCACACACATATAAACTACTAAAAATAGGTAAAATCCAATTTTAAAAAATTGTTACGCATATATTTTTACAATATATTATTAATTTGGTATGAAATTGTATCTTTCCTGACATTTTTAAACAGCTGTAACTTGTTAACAAATGATCGTACGAAGATGAACAAAAAACCATTTTAAAGATAATTTAATTCTCTTCAAAAAATGCAGAGAGACATTTTGACCTACAGTTAACCAAAAGTGACTTTTTTGACAAAATCCACAAAAAATGACAATTTTTCAGGTTTATTAGCATTATCACACTACGCATATATCCAAAATGAGTTTGTATATACATCAAAATTTTCGAAATTTAATTATCTTTCACTTTCATAAGATGTAATATTTGCGTTAAACTTACAGATGTTGAGTTACAAGCGATTTACCGCTAAAAATCGTACTCGAGGAGCGATAATAAATGTTTTAAAAAATTCATATCTCTGTCAATATTGATCGTATCGACAAAAATAAAAATGGAAATTGTTCGTAATTAAATTGTCTACAACTTTTATTTGAACAATTTTTTTATTCGAGTCGCCATTTTCGAACTATCGATAAAAAATGCGCGACGCGCTGACGTGTTTTTCATTTCTCATGAAATACGTAGTATTTCACAAAAATCTCGATCGACTGAAATTGGTCGTACAAAATTTTTGTAGAGACCTTTTTTGTGTGAAATTTCATTCTCTACAACTTTCACGTCTTGACTTTTTCCCCTAATTGTGATACTTTTCGAGTTATTGGCAAAAAAACCAATTTTTGGCACCCTTTTTGCACCCCCATTTTTGCAACGACAATGGTACGGGAGTGGGCTTTTATTTCCTTCATTACAACCCCAAAAGACACACTTCCACGCTAGTTTCAGCGCTGGTAGTATTATTTCCAATCTTGGCCAAAATTTCAGCTCATTTGACTGGGCTAAATTAGCATCTTTTCTGTGCAGAGATAAGTTAAAAATTGTACGTTCTGAATTTTCACAATTATTGATCGAGGATTTTGATCTTTTGACGAGAAAGGGTGTATTTCCGTATGAGTACATTGACTGCGTCGAAAAGTTGGAGGACTCCTGTTTATCACCGCGCGACTCGTTTTACAGTTCCTTGACCGGTGACACTGTATCCGAGAGCGATTACGCTCACGCTGCGAACGTTTGGCAGCGGTTCTCCGTTCGAACCTTGGGCGAATACAGTGATCTATATTTGAAAACGGATGTCTTGTTATTGGCCGACATCTTTGAAAATTTCCGCGATAGATGTGTCGCGAGTTATGGACTTGACCCCGCGTATTACTATACTCTTCCCGGGTATACGTGGGACGCCATGCTGAAACATACACGCATAAATTTCGAACTGCTCACCGACATTGATATGGTCATGTTCATCGAACGCGGTATTCGCGGTAGTTTGAGTCAATGTTCCGGCAGATACGCGCGAGCCAATAACAAGTACATGCAGTCGTACGATCCATCGAAACCATCGTCGTACTTGATGTATTTCGATGTGAACAACTTATATGGTTGGGCAATGTGTCAACCACTGCCTTACGCCGATTTTCGATGGGTCGACGACGTAGCGAATTTTAATGTTACGGATGTAGCGCTGGATTCCCCGACTGGTTACGTTCTAGAAGTCGATCTCGAGTATCCGCAACATTTGCACGACGCGCATGCTGACCTACCGTTCTGTCCGACGCGCGATAAACCACCCGGCAAGCAGCAGGAAAAACTTCTCGCAACATTATACGATAAGAAGCGTTACGTCATACATTATCGCAACCTGCAGCAATGTATTCATCACGGTCTTCGTGACACAAAAATACATCGCGTATTGCAGTTTGCGCAATCTCCATGGCTCCGCGATTACATTGAATTAAACACTCGGTTTAGAACGCAAGCAAAAAACGATTTCGAAAAAAATTTATACAAGTTAATGAACAATGCAGGGTAATTATGCAGTAATACGGACCACCCTCCGATGACCTTGACCTTGACATATGTTGTCAAGGTCACCCTCCTGAGTGACCTTCAGAAGGTTTTAGCCGTCGCTCGTGTTGCAATCCGAACTCGTGACGATTGCCACAGTATAATGAAAATAGGAAATCGATTACCATAGTATTATTAAAATAGGAAGTCGCGAGTTAAACAGGAAACCGCGAGTCAGCATAACAGCTGACTGCGCGGCCAGACTCTCTACCGAGAATCGACGCGACCTAGAGAGGTTCGCGGAACGCTGACCGCGCAAGGACCCTGAACCGATCCCGCTTGACGACGATACGGAATAAATAGAGCGGAGGACAGGGATCGGGAGGGCAGTTCAAAGTCAGAGTTCGAGTCAGTGACAATTGTAACGCGTAATAATAAGAAAGATTATTGTATATTGAAAGAGAACTTGAATTTATTAAAGTGTTCGAAAGTAAAAGTCATATCGAGTCTGTGATTTCTCCCGACGACTTCCCCGCGGACAGCGATCCCAATACTCGTGCACGGAGCGGCACAACACTCGTTATTCGTTAAAAAGTTATTAACAAAAAAAGTTCGAAAAATATAGCAGTTATTTTGATTATTGAAAGGGATAAACGACCTTGACTTTGACATATATTGTCAAGATCACCCTCCTGAGTAACCTTCAGAAAGTTTTAGCTGGCAGTTATTGTTTATTAAAAAGGTAGAACAAAAAAAATTTGGTAGAGAAAATTATTTAAAGCAGTGAATTGTTGGTATATTGAAAGAAAGTTACCAACTATTCTCTGCTTTAAATAACTTTCCTTTCAATATGCCACCAATTCACTGCTTTAAATAATTCTCCCCACCAAAAAAAATTTTTTTTTGGTACATACTTGTAAAGCGCGTCACTAACCTATAAGTTAAATAATTTCCCTTCGTTCATACATGTACTATTTCCACATAAATATCAGTCATTCATGTCTATTAGTACTCAAAATAACTGCTACATTTTTCAAATTTTTTTGTTAATAACTTTTTAACGAATAACGAGCGACGGCTAAAACCTTCTGAAGGTCACTCAGGAGGGTGACCTTGACAACATATGTCAAGGTCAAGGTCATCGGAGGGTGGTCCGTATTACTGCATAATTACCCAATGCAGTATTCGGCAAAACCATGGAACGTGCGCAATCACGTCGATGTAAAATTGTTGACAAAGTGGGACGGACGATACGGCGCGGAGGCAATGATCGCAAAACCAAACTTTCACAGTCGAAGCGTCTTTTCGGAAAATTTAGTAGCCGTTGAACTTTGCAAACTAGAAGTAAAATTCGACAAACCGATCTATGTCGGCATGTGTATACTCGACTTATCGAAGGTCTGTTTATACGAATTTCATCACGATTACATGTCTCCCCTGTATCGCGACAAGTTTAAAGTTATGTACACCGACACGGACAGTCTAATATACCACGTCGAGTGCGACGACGTGTACGAGAACATGAAACGTGACATTGACAGATTCGACACGAGCGATTATGCCGCGGACAACGCGTACGGTACCCCGCTTGTGAACAAGAAGGTGCCGGGCTTGATGAAGGATGAAAACAACGGTGCGACCATGACCGAATTCGTCGGGCTTAGGGCAAAAATGTACGCCTTGCGAGTCGATGGCAAAAAAGAAACTAAAAAAGCAAAAGGTGTCAAGAGTAACGTCGTAGCGCGTACTATAACGTTCGACGATTACACGCTGTGTCTGAATGATGAGATTGAAATGACGCGACAGCAGTCATTTAAAAGTATAAGATCAAAATTGCATCAGGTATATACATGTTGCGAGAAAAAGATTGCTCTAAGTCCGTACGACGATAAGCGATACATTATACCCGATTCGACCGATACGTTACCGTGGGGACATTACCGAATACCCTTGTAACATAACATAACGTAGTGTAATGTAATATAATGTAGTATAACGTAACATAACGTAGTGTAATGTAACGTAATGTAAGTATAATTTATGCAATGTATGCAATGTATGCGATGTATGCAATGTATGTAATGTATGCAACGTATGTAACGTAACGTATTATATATTGGAAAGGATATTAGTAAAAATATTTTATATGTATTTCATATTTCATATACTTCATATGTATTTCATATTTTATACACACTTTTTATATTTGATATTTTTATATAGTAAGAAATAAATGCAGTCTATATGAATTAAACCACATTGTCCTTGTGTATCCAAGAGTTGTGCGATCCATCGAATCTTAGCCATTTCACGTAAACCTCGTCACCCCTTCCGCGAAATACTTTCTCCACGAGATACACGTCCGGGTAAGTCGCACGATGCAATTCGTGCTCGTAGAACGCCCCAGCGATAGATTTTCCACGATAGTCCTCGAGTAGATAGGTTACGGGATTAGTACGCTGCACTTTAACGATCTTGAATACCTCGGTTGTCCAATTCGGCGTGTAACCCTTTTCAAAAATTGTCTTGTATTTGCTAACGCGTACCGGGTCACCTGCTTTGAACTTTGCTGGACCCGCGATCTTTATCGCGCTGTACACCGTGGTCAAGAGTCTTTCAGCGATCGTGGGGGTAACGTCGACGGGTCGCATACCGATCGTTCGATGCTTGCGCGCGTTGTAATCCGCGACGAGACGCGGCAGCATGTCGACCCACTTGTAATTTCCGTTGAGCGTAAATATCTTCCACATGTTGATCTTCAACGTGCGATTGAATCGCTCGACGACCGATGCCTTCATCACCGAATATGTGGAATAATGATTGATGTCGTGTTTCCTCAGGAGACGTTGCACGTCGGCATTGTAAAATTCCTTCCCCATATCAGTTTGCAATTTTTTCGGACATCTCTTGCTGTCTCAAATTATCTTAGCGATAGCGTCGGCTGTCTCGCTTCCGCCTTTATTCTTGAGTGGCACGGCCCACGCGTACTTGGTCAGCACATCGATGACGGTAAGTATATAGTGATTGTTTTTGTTGAAACGTGAGTATGGGCGCATCTCGACGATGTCAGCCTGCCACAGGTCGTCGTAACCTCGCACTATGACGCGTCTTCGTAGAAAATTTCTTCTCGCCGGTTCGTGCAGTTCCTCGACGAGTCGTTGCTTCTCGATATTTTTACGTCCATCGGATTTGAACGACGTCATGTTTTTAACGGTGCGACTGGTCGACGCGTAATAATATATGCAAAGAAATTATATTATAATTTATGCTTTTAACTTTTTAACTATTTAATAGCCGTTCTTTGTCGTCCACTGGCCGTTTATAGCCGTTTGTTAGTCGTTCGATGGTGGGTTGATAGTGGTTCGATGGTGGTTTGATAGTGGTTCGATAGTGGTTCGATGGTGTTGTTGTCGGCGGAGCAATGGCCGCGGTCGGACGTGCCGCGAGTGAGCTCCGTATGCATGGACTAAAGTGTGTGAAAAACTCGCGTAATTTAATAATTTTTTGGCTGTGTGTTAACAATAACGAAGACGAGGAATTGATCGGTGGTGAAATCACCGAAATCGGACTGTTAGTTTTGGAGTAATCAATTAAAGACTATTTAAGACACGTGGCGGGCCCCGTGGTATCGTGCAATTAGTTCGCGAAATTTGACGCTTTTCGGATGTGTGCCGACATTGTCGAGGACGAGGAACTGGCCTGTCGTAAATTTATCGAGATTCGATTGTTAATTACGGAGATATTAATTTATGAAGTTCGAACTTGACACGTGGCGGCCGTTCCCTTCTCTGGAGGGACCGGCTGTTTTTCGGAAGACCGTGGTAGCCACCCTGGTTGATATCCAAGGATCAGGGGCGAACCATTGGACTCGCCGGAGTGTAATTGACAGTTGTGCGACGTCTCGGTGAGTTCTATGTCGTATAAGGTCTCCTCGCCGTGTTAAATTGGCTATCTCATCGTTTCGTTTCTGTCGGCCGCCATCTTGCGTTCGGCATGCGTGTCGTTGCTCTTGCGACGACACTCGCTTTGGGCCTCTTGAACCTTAATTAACGGATAACGGAACTGGGGATTGCGTGGATCCTCGTCGAGCCGGGCTGGGATGGCATTATGTATGATATACATCGGCAATTATATCGTGATCACCTTAGAGAATGCTCCGTGAGCCCTGCACTCTAAGTGTAATTAGTGCACGTGTGCGTCGAGGATGTTTCACCACGTCGCGATGGCATTGGCGTGACTATCGCGTCATATACTGTTACTTGTACTTGCGCCCGCGTGCTCGGGGCGCTTATGTCGCCCGGGATAAACTGTGCTGTCTCGGCCCTATCCGTTGCGGAGCGGGATGCTCTCCGGGGCATGGTGTATACGACGGCGCCGTCGGCCTCGTATCGTGGGGCCTGACTCGAGCTTTACCTTGACGCGCATTTTTACCGGGTTCCTGTTAGTGTGTGCGTCGGGAACTGCGTCCGGAACTGTGCTAGGCCGGTTTTAGGTTAGGTTAATCGCTGCGTGTGTCGTTATGCGATGACACTCGTGCAGGTGACGGCATCGTCGGCTCCGCATCTTGGGGTCTGACTCGAGCTTGACCCAGATACGCGATTCTCCTGTCAGTGTTAGTGTGTCGGGAGTTGCGCCCGAAATTAGGTTAGGGTCCAGGTAGTTGCGTGACACACTTTTGCAATCTCTTATATGAGTGATTTATATCTCTGCGTTAGTATAATTGCGCGCGTTAACGAGACCTACTGTTTATCTGTGTATGTCTGTTGTGCTCTATGATGTAATGTGTATCATTGTGCAGTATATAGTTGTTATGTGTTGTTTACTTATAAATGCAAGGATAATCTAGTGGTTTACAGTACTGCTGCGTTATGCATACTGTGATGCAGTGGGGCACCAGTTTGCCTGATCGTGTGCGTATGGGTGCGACGAGTTGTCACTGCTTTAGCAACAAGCTTACTGCGCTTTCTGTATGCACATGTTATGCTCTCGAATGTAACCAAAGGCGACACTTTGCCTCATTTGAAGATGGTGCTCTGACTGTTTTACTTATACTGCATGGAGTATTTATTTCAGTATTTAGTGTACAACTGACAAGGATTAAAGTTATAGAATAGTTATCTGTTAAGGTCTTCAAGACATCAAGGCGGAAAACGCCCTTCCGACAGCGATATTTTGAGACGTGATGTTGTAAGGCATATATATGGATATAGTATACCAGGTGGAAAGTGAAATAATAAACCAGACGTAAGGCGCTTGTAAATTCTCATTGTGTATTACAAGAACGATAAATAATAGTGGTCTTGAGAAAATAGAGGCCGACTATTGCTTCATTCAAAAGATAATGGCAAGATTTGAACATATGACTTATTATACCACATAAAGTGTTTTATCTCAGTGGTTGATGTATAACTGACAAGGATTAAAGTCAGAATAGCTATCTGTTAAGGTCTTCAAGACACTAAGACGGAAAACGCCCTTCCGACAGCGATATTTCGAGGTGTGATGTTGAAAGGCATATATATAAGATATGGTATACCAGGTAGAAAGTGAAATAAATAAACCAGATGTAAGGCGCTTGTAAATTACCTACTACAAGATCAATATGAGAAAATAGAAGCTGACTATTGCTTCATTTAAAAGATAATGACAAAACTGAATATATGACTTATTATACCATATAAAGTATTTTATTTTATTATTAAATGTATAACTGACAAGGATTAAAGTCAGAATGGTTATGTAATTATGCAACGTATATCTATGCGATGAATAAATCGCCATATCGAATAGACGGTAGTAATTCACTAAATGAGAGTTATGACGGCGGATAATAATAATCGCGCTAGAAGAGTGAAAGGTGGATTATTCGCATCAACTACTGAAATAGCAATAGTAAACTGAACACAGCATGGTACGTCGCATCATGATATAGTCTGCTGATATCACGTATAATATATAATAAAGCTGATTTATCAGGATTACTTTTTGTTGAATTTAACATATATAGGGTATGGATAGTAGTAATTAATAGTAATAATGGATCGGATATTTATTAATCTTTATTGTGGAAGATACATGGTTCAACAATATGGATTCTTTCTATATAATTTAATTACACGTCTTGGTGCTACATGACACTGATATTGTATAATAGCCCAACGTTGCTAATAACGTATTTCACTTCACACTGATTGTTGGATGTTAGCTAATATATTATTGTTTATAGTGTTAGGTTAGTACTGCGATGTATCATTTGATCAGTCGCGGGTCTTACTTGTATAGACGCGGTTTGGCCATGTGTTTTTCTTCTTCCTTCCTTTTGATGGCTCCTGGTCCCTCTCGGTCCAATGCAGCCAGGATAATAAACGATGAGTCCCGCAGCTCTCCTCACACGTCGCTGCTCGAGACTCCATGCAACGTCGCCGATATTGGCAGCGCTGACTTCGCGAATCACAACTCTTCATTCGGGGAACCTCCCCGCGGCGAACTCACACATTAACCCGCTTACTACAGGTCGATATTGCAGGAACGCAGGAATGATAAAAGGAGTCTGCACAATTTTGCAGGGAGACACTTCAAAAACGGGAATATATCAATAGGATTATGCGGAAAATTAGATCTAAAAAACCTGATAATATTACGCGCTTTTCCTCTAGTTAAAGGACAATAAAAAATTATGTGATTAATATCCTGTCTCGGATCGCCGCAATCGCATCCAGCCGATAATACAATATTTTTTCTATTCAGAGAATAATTCAAATTATAATGGTTGCTACGAAGTCGATTAATCATTACAATTTTTTTCCTCTTAAATGATGAATGCAAATACCAAGGTTTTGGTGAATCATCATAATAATTTTTATGATAAAAACTACCTTTTTCTGTCGCTACCTTAGTCAAAAAATTACGAAACTTCCTCTGCATACGCAGCTTGGTCATACTTCTAAAATTCGTATATGGGACTTTAAAGTTCGGTCGAAATCCTGACACTGCCGCCTCCTTAGCCAGGCGATCAGCTCTTTCGTTCCTTGGGATTCCCTTATGTCCAGGGATCCACACCAGCCTCAACTCCAAGCCGTCTTCGGCCGCTTTACAAATCTTTTCCCTTAACATTGAAATAAGATAATTACCATGCATGATTTTATACGAGGCAATCGCTTCTAGAACACTCTTTGAATCAGAATAAATCGCAGTCTTAGGCAGACGCAACTGTAATATCACAATCAGGGCTTGAAGAATGGCCCATGCCTCTGCTGTAAAAACCGAGGCCTCTACCGGGAGCTTGTGCCTGATCGACAAGCCCAAGTCAGGGGAAAACACTCCCGCTCCCACAGATTCCACCAAGGGGGACTTAGACCCGTCTATGTAAAAAGCCGTGGCCTCCATCAAAAGTGAAGAAAATTGATCCATAAAACTCTCCACCACCTGTACCGGTGGGACCGAATCCAAATCACTCACGCACAGGTATTCCACGCTAGGCCTGAAATGCAGCGAAGCGTATGAATAATTAAACGCAGGCAAACCAACAGATCGGTACATTAAATTCCTCAATCCTTCCAGTGATATAAACGGTCTCAACATCGGAATCTGTTCATAGGCAATCATCATCCTCCTATCTGAGGGTTGTCTATTGCTAATATCAATAAAGTTATCTATAACAGGATTACGTTTTATTGAAAGATTTTTAATTATATAATTTCTAGTTAGGGACTCAAATCTCAGCGTCAGAGGAGGCTCCCTGGCCTCGCATAACATTACTGCATTTATATTGCAGCCTTTGTATGATTTTAAAAATGGAACTATTTCTCCTAAAGACAAAGGTCTGACAACCGTACTCTATAGAACCACGAAAAATCGCTCGATAGATAGTCAATAGCGACTGGGGATGAGAACCCCAGTACACTCCCGTAAGTGCCGTTAGCACGTTAGACAACTTTCGTCCTTTATCTGAAATAAATCTGAAGTGTGCATTTCCCCTTAATTGGGAGTCTAGCACGATTCCTAGGAACCTGACCATTTCCACTAAGGGAATCGGGCATCCATTTACCATCAAATTAGGTTTAGGTAGCCTAAATTTCCTTTTTCTTGTAAACACCACACTCTGTGATTTGGCCGGAGCCAACTCCAAACCTTTTTGCCGGAGAAAATCGGAGACCCTTTGAAGAGCCTCCTCCATTACCCGAAAGGCCTCCGTCAACGACGGATGAGTAAAAAATAACACCACATCGTCTGCGTATTGCAACAATTTAACCCCCTTGGCAAAACCTTATTCAGATCTCTCGCATAGATATTAAACAATGTCGGGCTAAGAATCGAACCCTGAGGCGTGCCCTTATTAGTCTCAAAGGGGCCCTTGAGAGACCCGTCGTCCACAACAAATATTTCTCGACAATGAGTCAAATTATAAATCATCCAAGCAATATGGGCTGGAATCCCTATACTTCTTAGCTCCTTAAACAGCAAATACGGATCAACATTGTCAAATGCCCCGGCAATATCCAGAAAAACTCCAACTGTGAACTTGTTTTCCATAAAACCAGCCTTAATACTATTAGTTAATATAGTTAAATTATCGTTACACGATCTGAAACTACGGAAGCCAAACTGCGTATCCGGAATAACAAAGGATGATTCCAGAAACCATCTTAATCTATTATATATGCATTTTTCGAAAATTTTGAGGAGACATGACATAAGAGAAATAGGCCTTGCCCCACCAGAACCCGTCTTCGGGATAAAAATTACAAGAGCCCTTTTCCAGAAACTCGGTACACAGCCCTCTTTGAGTAAACGATTGAAGATTTCCAACAACTTATTTCTATATCCATTATTGAGTCTCTTGATCATCACGTAACTAATCCGATCCATACCTGCTGCAGACTTTTCCTTGCTAGTAGCGATCGCCAGATCCAACTCCGAACGTGTGATAGGCTCATCCATCCAGTTCTAACAATCAGGGTTTGCAACGTCTTCCCGCATCAGTTCCTCCAAGGATCCCTGAAGCTCCATAGTGCACGTCGATGGGCACAACTTATTCAGTGCATTCCTTCTTGCTTCATCCGAGACCGTCGACAACCCCTGTGCGAACTCCCTGTTTTTAAAGGTTCTAACCAATCTCCACACCTCCGAAACCGGAGTAATGTGGTTAAAAGAATTACACTTTTCTATCCAACCCTTCCTCTTCTGTCTTCTCAATTCTTTCCTACATTCTGCATCCTTCTTTTTATACAACACCCAGTTATCTAGGGTTTTGTCGTGCCAATAGATATCTTGATATCTCTTCCTCATATCCTTTGCCTTATCGCACTTCTCATTCCACCAAGGAGCCGAACTCTTGAAATTGGACCTCTCCTTCGTCTTCACCTGAGCTCGATAACGCTTTTCTTCCAGCGCCTCTAATGCCGCCGACACAATATCCTCATAAAACTTTTCGTATGCTGCCGTTGCACGCTCCTCAGGATCATTCAAGCGCTCTAGATCCCTGTTGTCCAAAATAACCTCGAATCTCAATAATTCCTCTTTTTTCAAGTTGATCTTATAGCTGTAACGCTTATGTCGCGCAAGATCTCCGCAACAAATCGTTAAGACCGGAACGTGATCACTACCCATCGAATCCTCACACGTAGTTGACTGACACAACATAGCCAAGTCAGATGAAGCTATCGCCAAATCAAGAATATTCCACCTGATGTCATGAGTTCCAAAATGAGTAGGTGAGTCATTGTTGAGAACACCAAAATCATATTTGTCCATGCTGTTGACCAAATAATTGCCCTGCGAATTGCTACCAACACAGTGCCATAACGTATGGTGTGCGTTGAAATCGCCCACCACCAGCGCCAATTCCGAAGATGAGGCAAATCGGAAAACATCATCGAAAACTCGGGGGGGTGTGTAAACATTAGGGTGTCTGTAAATATTCATAATCATCAATTTCTTATTATTAAAGACCAGAGAAACACCCAATACTTCTATACTCGGGTGTGAAATCGAAGAGACGTCCACTTCTTCATATTTAACGTTATTGCGAACCACAATCGCTACTCCTCTAGTACCCATTACAAGGTTATCACTTAAAATAACATCAAAACCATTTATGAGATATTTTTTACATTTGTCGTGTAACGTTTCCTGAAGACAAAAAACGTCCACATCTTCCGCTATCTTCTTAAGGATCGGCAATTTATCCCGAAGTCCTTTACAATTCCACTGCATCGTTCTCAAGTTGCTGACTCCTGCTGCACAAGGACTGGGAGTGAATGTTACTGTTATTGCCCCTAAATGGCTGACCAGATAATACAACAGACTCGGCCGGGGCGACATTTCTTATCGCCTTTCTCACGATTTTTACTATCGCATCAATCAAAAAAGTAACATTTACGGGAGCGGCATCAGCCGTAGAGTTATCCTCAAGCTCGAAAGCATTTCCTGCAAGAATAGAGGTAAGTCCTTGGCTAAGAGCATCCTCTACGCAGGATGTGAGATTGTCCAGTGCCGTAAGGCCGGTGTCAAAATTACAATTAAAATTAGAATTAGGATTATGTTTGAAGTTACCATTGTATTTAGGATCAAGGTTAAGGTTATGGTGGTCAATCTGAGACTGCGTTCCTGTCACCGATGTATGAATTAGTCCATCCTGTGTATTCACCTTATCCAACAACATCGGCGAGTCCAACACTTCATTAGGGTCCGCCACAACCAATTGAGTCCTACCATTAGGAAAAACAAGTTCATTGTAGTGCGCCGCTGGAAGTCGGTATCGCACATTAACAGTCCTTTTATTTGCAGGATTTCCTTTCAGGCCACCACCCGCTGTTTGTCTGGAGATTCCGCTACGAGCTATCCCCTTAGGGCGCGAAACTATATTAGAATATGTAAAAGTGCTTACGTCCTCCTCATTTGCTTCCAACGACAACTCCTGAAGTGGCGCATATTTGTTGCTTACTGGAACAAATTTATTAACATAAACATTGCCCTGCTGATGATGATAATTACTATTATTAACAACGTTCTCTTTTTCTCGGGTTTCAGGAAGCAGCGGAAATTCCGTATAATTAAACCTGGGGTCCGCCGGTTTATTTTCATTTTCGATTCGTTTTAATTTTCTGCGAGCTTCTTTAAAAGTAATGTTTTCATGTGCCGCAAGCGACTTAATCTCGTTCTGAAACACAACCGCAGGACAACCGAGTGACGTAGCCAAATGACCATTGCCACAATTCAAGCATTTCGGGGGTAAATTCCCCCGCGGGCAGCCTTCTCCCTCTGTATGCCTGTCTCCCCCACACATCAAACATCGCGGCGAGCTTTTACAGATATTGCCCATATGACCTAGCCTAAAGCAAGAATAACAAATTTTTGTTTTACTGACGTATGGAAAAACTTTATACCTAGTCCTATGGATAAAAACGTAATTTGGCAGTTCCTGCCCTAAAAACTTGACTCGCAATGACATTGAAGGAACCGTTTCCTTTCCCCTTATCGTACGATTCATACGTTCAATCGCGTGAATTTTAACTGTACGACCTTCACTGGTTTCAATATAAGGAATGAGAGTTTGCACATCCCATTCGTCGGGAATGTCTCTAATAATACCCGTACGCATAACCTTAAACGCCGGAATATATGCTTTGAGATTAGCCTGTTGTAGGTATGGATTGTTAATAAGCCTGTTGGCGGATTCCGCCGTCCGAATTTCCGCGACAAATCTATTACGTCCCGCGACTTTCAATTCCTTGTGATCCTTAAAAACAATTTGCTAAACGAGCGACGCGACCTTCAACCGATGAACAGAGACATCTTGTGTAGCCGACAAAGGTTCTGCAAAAACCGAGAACGGCGGTTTATCAGAGGATGAATACCTGAATTGCGCACGCGGCGCCGATTCCTCTTCTTTGTCTTTGTCCTTTCGGGATTTACCGCCACTATCTTTCCTATCAGGCGTTTTACGCAACTTTTGGGAAGGAACGCGTTCCTCGTTTTCGGTTTCTCGACTTCTTTTACGATCTCTAACCTTATTTACGCCGACGTCGGATATGTCGGATATATCATCTTCTTCTCCTTCCGCAACCTCCATCGCGGCCACCTCAACTGTAGTTTCCGCCTCCGCCGCGCGGGCGTTACCAACGGGGAACGATCCCGAAACTCATGTGCACCGCTTACCGATTCTCGCCTTTTCCTATCAGGAGAGGATTGGGATTGGGACAAAGGATTCTTCGAGGACGGATCCTGCGTTTGACTAACTTCCACACCCCCCTGAGGATCGCACACACCGTTACTAGTTCCGGTCAACGTGTTCACAAGTAGAGGGGGAGGGTCGCCCTCCTCGACCCCCATCGCGCCACGGGGCTGCAGCCCCTTTGTTCGTCACCAAGCCGCCACAAAAAGTTTTAGAATTCGCGCACCAGACAATCCCACCAGCCAAATTCGGATTCACGTAAGTTACTTCAACTCTGAGCGTTTATCCGATTTCACTACGTAAAAATCAAGCCAAAACCGACTCGAAAGATCTCGAAGCCCGAGACGGTCCGAAAGCACGTCCGTACCGTAACGTGGTCCGCGCGCGAATCCCCATTTTTGGCCATAGAAAAATTTCCCTAGACATGGAGTGTGTGTTCTCTAGATGGGCACACCCTACTACAGTTATTCTACGTTATACTCCGTACATATTGATGTTAACTTATGCATGTCATAGGACCGTTTTCGATCTTAATCATTTGCGAGAATAAATATCGTTACATATTCTGTAATATATATTCATGCGATGTAATATAGAATTAATATTAATTGGACGGCAGTAGTTCACTAGATGAATGCGAGTGATAGCGGTTGATAACTGTGCTTGAAGATTAATAGGTTAGAATGCTCATTTCTCTTGTCCACTTCCTCGAGTTTTGTCCTCTTGGCGTGAGATGGACTATCTAACCATCACGACACTGAGTGACCTGTCGGGTATTTTTGGATGGGACACAGTTGAGTACGACGACCTCTTGTATGGATTTAAACTATGTTGCGGTGAGCCGGACTGATATATCACGACGACCTTGGCACAACCTGGATCTTCTCTCACTATACAAATATGAAAAGTACAAATAAGGATAATTCGCCTCTGGGTTCGGATACCAGAGAACGGTGGGGGCCCTTCCCTGGGGGTTCAACTTCATCGCGTCGCGAAGACGAAACATGCAAGGGGCAGTCTGGGGTGTGCTACGCGGGCACCCTGGCTGAAAATAATGCTACCGCGGAAGCAGAAAGAAATCAAATGAAAATGCACAAAGACAGGAAAGTAAATTTACTTGCTCAGGGCGGAGCTCCCGTGGCGAGGAGCCCCACTCGGATAACCCAGAGCCGGCGCAGAGGTGACACGCCAAGTCACCATGGGGGTATCGTTCCAGCCTCCGCTGCGTCGCTATCGAGTCATGGGCTAACCGCGGGGTCTGGTGGGAGCCCCACGGCGGAAGCAGTTATCCCTAATTTACAGAGTGAGGGGACATCACCGTCACAGGCAGCGGATGACAGTGCCGAGGGGGACGGTGAACGCACACTTATAGAGGAGAAAGTTGAGAGTCCTACCCGGGACATTGAATCTATGGGTTGGAAAATGGATGTTGACCCTAGAAGGACCAGCAAGAGGAAGGCCAAAAGCTCCCCCGAGGATATTGACAAGATTGTCATAAGCTCTTCCGGCTCGGAATACGATCGGGATACGAGCTCAGGGAGTAAAAAGATGAAGAGGCGGTTTCGTCTGAAGGCAGTTCAGTCAACAGCGTCTCCGGGAGATCTAACAATTAATACGATTGCTCCAGCCGTACTTCGTGAATACGACAGCGAACACCTTACTAATCTGGGACTGGACTATATAGAAAAGATGGACGCCATGAGGGTAAAAAGCGGCAGAATACAAGGTGGGGACACAATTAGTGGGGACCTGAAAAGTGGACTGCTGAACCTGACGGAAATTGTCAGCACCCTCTATGAAAGGCTGAGAGTCTCTGGTGACTCGGTGTCAACCAGGATTCAAAATACGGATTTGACTGTCCAGCTGCGAGCTGCTAAGCGTGAACAAGAACACCCCTGAAACAAGAAAAGGAGATAAACAATAAGGAGAACGTGAAACTTAAAGACGAGGTCCTTAAACTTCGCCAGGAGCTGAGGGACCGTAAATCAAGGGCAGACGAACCGCTGGTCGAACTCTCGACAACCGGCTTGAATCTCGCAGAGGAGCCGTTATGTCGTTGTGGCGTGGGACAGGAACTCCCTCCCATTAGACCATTGCTGCGGAGCGTCTATACGGAATCGGATGACTTGACCACGGAGGCGGAGATTAATATTATCAATAAGAGGATCTCCGAATTCGCGGCCCGCAGAAAACTACTAAAGAGCTCTATCACCGCTCGTCCTAAGCAAGGTACGGATCGGGATAATCCTGATAAGGGGCCCGTGTCGAGGAACAAACCTCGAATATTAGAGAATGTACAGGTGGTCCCTCCCCGCACACCAGCCGTAGAATCGGGCTCGGAAATAAGGCCTGCTCACCCAAGGACGAAAGTAAGAGCCGGTAGAGGTTCTGACACTGACGCAGCGCGTACTCCCCGCCCGGAGCAGCAACAACAGCAGGCCTACGTGAATGCTCCTCGAGGGATTGATAGAAGCGTCGCACGTCGTAGACCTCCCAGATCAGCGGCGGTTACTATTACAAGGAGCAACAATACCGAATTGACGTACGCGGACATTTTGAAGAATGCAAGGGAGAATGTTCAACTTGACGCTCTCGGAATTGAAAAATCGTGTATACGGAAGGGAATCAACGGTGGAGTTATCATAGAGATACCCGGACAGGACGGGGCCAACAAAGCTGAGAACCTGGCAAACAAACTGAGAGAAGTCTTGAAGGATGACGCGCGGGTTTTCAGGCCTACGATTATGGGGGAGCTCCGGATTTGGAATTTCGACGACTCGGTCGACCCTGCTGAAGTTAGCAGCGCCATATCAGTGATGGGGGACTGCAATGTATCGGAGGTTAGAGTGGGCAGTCTCAGGCTCTTGTAAAACGGCCTGTACTCAGTTTGGGTCAAGTGCCCGCTGGCCGCTGCCATCAAGGTCACGTCATCGTCTGGCAAGTTGAGGATAGGTTGGACCGTGGCTCGGGTGGAATTGCTAGAAGCTCGCCCGGTCCAGTGTTTCAAGTGTTGGAGATTCGGACATGTTCGGAACACATGCACATACCCGGAGGATCGTACGGGGGCGTGCTTTCGTTGTGGCTCTCGAGAGCATATCTCAAGGAACTGTGGAGCCAGACCCTGCTGTGTAATCTGCGTCGAGGCGGGCAGGGATGGCCAACATCGGTTGAAATCATCCAACTGATGTAACGAGAGGGACCCACCACCTGCGCCACCGGATGGGAGAAGCGGCGAAATGGAGGTTTAGCGATGGCGCTGTTTTTACAAATCAACCTGAATAGATGCAAAGAAGCGCAGGATCTTCTTGTGCATCACGCTGTAGAATTAAAGGCCAGCATATGTATTATATCCGAGCCCGCCCGCATCCCTGATTCAAGAGTCCCCATACTGGTTCAAGAGTCTCAACGGTCTGGCGGCCGTGTTCGTGAACAATAGAGTCTCGATTTCTCCTGTCGTTCTGGTCGCGCGGAGCCAGAACTTTGTCACTGTTAAGTACGGGAGTGTACACATAACATCGTATTACATATCTCCCAATGCTAGCCGTCCGGACTTTGAGGAATTTCTGAACGAGCTGAACACCCTGCATCACAGCGTTACAGGCAGCACGCTCATAGGGGGCGACTTTAACGCGCATTCATCTTTGTGGGGCTCTCCGCGAACCGATTACAGAGGAGAACTGCTGGAAGAATGGGCCGCCCAGGACGATCTCCGTTTGTTAAACACTGGTAAACAGCCCACGTGTGTTCGTCCGCAGGGAACGTCCATTATCGACGTCACTTGGACATCCCCTGATTTACTCAAGAGGGTGCGTGACTGGGCCGTGAGGGACGACATGGAGTCTCTGTCTGACCACGTTTACATCTTTTTCACAATCGCTGACCGGTCACCAGGTCGAGACCGAGCAAGGTTCTTTCCACCCAGGTGGAACTATAAAAAGATGGACCCGGATCTGTACAGGGCAGCGATAGAGTGGTCATGCACGGTGGCTCCTCTAGAGGAGGATTTCTATTTAAATACCGGACTGGATACGTGGATACACCGCTATCCTGAACGCGTGTCGTGCAGCTATTCCTAGGATTGGAGCCCGCAAGATGACCCCGCAGATTTACTGGTGGAATGACGTTATAGGACGGCTGAGAACCGACGCAATTAGGGCCAGACGCGCGTGGGTACGTAGTAGAACGAGGGATCCGCCCGCGTTGATAGCAGTGAAGAGGAGGGCTTACCTGTCGGCGAACAGATTGTTCAGGATCGAGATACGCAAGGCCAAATCGGCGGCATGGCAGGAGCTCCTGGACATCCTGAACGAGGACCCATGGGGCTTACCTTACAAAGTCGTCATGAAAAGGTTAAACAGATCCACCCCGGGGCTCACTGCCACCTTGGAGCCCGACACTCTGAAGCGTCTCCTGGACAAGCTGTTTCCGGAAGGACGGGAGCTGGTGCCGGTCGAGATTGAAAATCTCCGCTGGGAAGAGGAATATGAGGTGACCTCGGACGAGGTGAAGCAGGCGCTAGGGAACAAGAAGAACCCGAATACGGCACCCGGCCCCGATGGATTTAAGGCGATATTGCTGAAGAAGTTGCCACCCATTATGATCTGTAAATTGGCAAGGTGTTTCACCATCTGTATGAGGCGTGGGATGTTTCCAGCTAGGTGGAAAACCGCGGATCTGGTTCTGATCCCAAAGGGCGAAATAGTCCCCGGTGAGCTGCCAAAGGCCAGGCCTATCTGCCTTCTCAGTGAAGTCGGGAAGACGTTTGAAAGGGTCATCGCGGAGCGCCTTTTACAACATATGCAGCAAGACCCTCGCGCGGATCTGTCGACCAACCAGTTTGGGTTCCGCAGGATGAGATCGACCATGGACGCGCTGAACCTTGTCAAGACGATAACATCTGAGGCGCGCAGAAAAGGTAGAGAGGCCTTGGCCATCTCTCTTGACATCGAGAACGCGTTCAACTCCTTGGTTTGGAAGTGCATCAGAAGAGCTCTACGTGTTAAGGCTTTTCCCCCTTACTTGCGTTGCATTGTGGAGGCCTACCTGTCTGAAAGGAGGACTAGATGGATGGGTCGAAATGGCTCGCGGTGTTCTAGGAGGGTGTGCAGAGGAGTGCCACAGGGGTCCGTTCTGGGACCACTGCTTTGGAACGTCGCGTTTGACTCGGTTCTGCGAACGTTGATCTATGGAGGCTGCCACATTGTATGTTACGCGGACGATACACTGCTCATTGTAGAGGAGGACGACTTCGACTCTGCATGACAACTGGCTATAGAGTGCCTAGAGCGTATTATGGCTAACATCAAGTCACTGGGACTAAAGGTCTCGTGGGCCAAGTCTGAGGCAGTGTTCTTTGGACGCCGTCCGGCAGACGCTTTCCTGGAGTTTGAGGGAATCAGAATTAAGATCGGACACTCGATGAAGTATCTCGGTGTCATGGTGGATGGTTACTGGTCCTTCTTGACCCACTTTCAGTACTTGGCGTCGAAGGCGTCCGGGGCGAGCAGAGCTCTATGTGGAATAATGCCCAACCTAAGGGGTCCGGTTGAGCCAAAACGGCGGTTGTATTTTCACGTGGTCTTGTCCATGGTGCAGTACGCCGCCCCTATCTGGAACGAAGAACTAAGGATATCACGCAATAAACAACGTATAATAAACAGAGCGCTCCGCCTGATCGCGATTCGAACCGTGATGGCCTACCGTACTGTTTCATATGAGGCTGCCACGCTCCTGGCGAGGGTTCCGCCCTTCTTTTTGCTCGCGAGTTATTTGCGCAGGACGTATGTCCGCATTGCGGAAATGAAGGAGCGGGGCGAGTATTCGAAGGATGTTGCGGTGGAGGTTCGTAACCAGGAGTCTATCACACTTAGAGAGGAGTGGTTCCGGCACGTCCAACAAGGGGATCTACCGGGAAGAAGAATGCGTGAGGCTATCCTCCCCAATTTCATCGCCTGGATCGACGGAGGGACGGACTTCCTCTCCTTTAGGATCACTCAGCTTCTGACAGGCCACGGCTGTTTTGGAGCGTACTTATATAGAATCGGAAAACAGGAATATCCCTCCTGTCACCATTGTGGAGCTGAGCTTGACACGGCGGAACACACTATCGCGGAATGCGGCGCGTGGTATTTGGAGCGGGGAGAATTGGTGGCAGCTCTGGGACCGGATCTGTCCCTGCCAAGTATAGTCCGGGCTATTTGCCACTCAGAGGAGAATTGGCGCGCCATTTTGCTCTTCGCGGAACGGGTTGTCCGACGTAAGGAAGAGGACGAAAGGAGAAGGCAGATCGAGGGTGTGGATCCGGCGATTTCGGTGGTCGATAACGAGGAGCATGACCCGGGACCACATTGACGCGCACCTGCGGATTACAAACTATAGTGTAGCTGCGTCTGTCCCTCTCAGAGGGATTTTATCCTATGTACTCGCGACCTGCGCCTTGGATATGCGATTGCGATGTTTTGCGACAGTTATGCTTGCGGCATCGTTCGCCTTTTTCTGTCTGATCCTTTGAACATTGGTGGGGACCCGGCGTGTCGGTCCCCGGCCGTGGTCTTGGGGATGGCGGGGTCCGGCTGTTGGCGGTCCGCGTGCCTCTTCGTGTCCGGGTCGTCGCCTAGTGGTGATGGCCTTCGGATCGGGGGGGGGGGGGGGCGGTCCGCGGCTGGCCGGTCTCCCGGCGTTCCTTTGGGCTCGCTCGGGGGCGCCGCGTGTCTGGGAGCTGGAATCTTGATGTGGGTCTCCTGCCGCTTTCGGTGGTTGGTTTCATCTGGGGTCGGCCGGCCGGGACTCGCTGCTCGTTGCTTTTTCGGGGTTCCGGCTCATTGCTCTGCAATGAGTCTCCGGTAACTCCTCGCGGCGGTGCGTCCCGGGCGGTCGTCCCCTGGCGCTTCTCGGTGGCTGGAGTGGTGGGGGGTCCTACTTTATGTTCTTTCTTTCTGCGCCCTCCACCTGGCCCCTTTGTCTTCCCCCTTTCGGGGGGGGGGGGGGACTTGGGGGCTGGATTGACGGCGCAGCCCACTTTCTACCGGGCTAACCACTCGGTCAGTGGAGGAGGACCTGCATGTCAGACGGGTCCGCGTGTCTGTTGGTGATCGTGGAGTCCCTCCTCCGGAGGGGAGGCTCCCGTCCTCGTTTTTGTTCGTACACGTCCCGTGTATTCGTGGTCGTGTGCGCATTGTTGCGGGGGTGGATTCCCATGAGGACGTCCTCCGCAGCCGATGACAGGGGGGCTTCATGATATGACTGTCCGCGGTTATCTCATGGGCCCCCGTCGAGGCGGTCGAAGGGGCATTTATGTTGGATCCCTTCGACTAGGAGTGACGCGCCTCGTATGGGATGAGACCCCCGTGGTAGATCCGTTCGTGTGGTCGTCCAGTGTGGGAGTTGTTGCTTCTGTCGCCTGTGTGGGCGTGTGGATCGTTGCGTCATGTGATGTAGTGCTTCGAGTGTTCCCGTGACGTGACTGTTGGTCCTTGATTCGGTGTTTAAGGGGGAGGGGTTTTAGTGGGTGAAGCCCCACATACCCCGGTGTGGCCGGCCCCCGGGGATGCTCCGACGGCATTTCCCCTCCTCCTACAAGACACAAAAAAAAAGTGGTTCGATGGTGGTTTGATAGTGGTTCGATGGTGGGTTGATAGTGGTTCGATAGTGGTTCGATGGTGGGTTGATAGTGGTTTGATGGTGGGTTGATAGTGGTTTGATAGCCGTTTATTTCTGTTCATTGTCCCTCAAATAGCCGTTCTTTGTCGTCCGCTGACCGTTTATAGCTGTTTGTTAGCTTTTCATAGCCGTTCCTAAGCCGTTCGTTAGCCGCTTGATAGCTGTTTGATAGCTGTTCTTTAGTCGCTCGACAGCTGTCCGATAGCCGTTCCTGGACTGTGCGTTGTCGTTCGTTGCTGTCCCTTAATCGTTCATAGCCGTTTCTAGACCATTTGCTGCTGTCCATTGTTATTTCGTTGTCGTTTCTGACTCAGCGATAATCGAATGCCGAAGTTCGTTTATCGCAGTCCGTAACGCTTGCACGTCCTTCTCGAACGCAGTCAGCCTCTCGTCTGACTCTTTCTGTCGATTGCTCAACGTTTTAACGCACTAATCCACGTAAAGTTTGTTGACGACATCGGTATCATCCTCCGGTTGCGCTACACGACGAATCTTGCGCGACTTTGCGTCAAAGTCCGTAGCGGTACGACACAGAGCGTTATTGCGCACGAAATTTCTCACTAATCCGCTCCACTGATGGTACGAAATGGCGTACGGCGCGTCTCTGCTCTGCTCGAATACCCCAAATTTGTTGATCGGCATTTCGACGTCGAATGGACAGCTTGCTGCCGCGCGATTCAATTTATAATAAGACCGGCTTCGCGAAGTTTCTTGATGATCGACTGGATCTCGTTGTCGTGGGCATTGCGACCAGCTTGGCGCGAGGCGTCGAGCAATCGTAGACCATCCACCAGCTTGTTGGGGTCGTCCCAGTGCACGTAATCAATCTTATTGTCGGTAAGCGTCATCGCGCGAGGTGCGAATAATCCCTTTCCTGATTTTTTATTCTGGGATTCGCTCGGTATCAACTTCTTAATTATATGTTTGTACTTGTGTCCCATGTTGCCCTGTATTCGCCCGAGAGGATTGTACTTAAATTTATGAAGGCTCGTCCCCAACAGTATGCTCTTGTACTTTTGCATGGCTTCCTCCGTGTAAATGTCTTCATCAGGTATTTTCTTGAAGATCAACTCGTAAATACCGGGTGTGCCGCCGGATCGTATGTCATCGATAATTATGACATCATCTTTCTCCACGTTGAGACGTTTATTACCGAGCATCATTACATCCTTGTCGAAATAAACGCCGTACATGGAATGACCTATACCGCTCTTTGAACCGCCGCTCAGAAAAGCCCCGATGTACTCTTGGCCCAGAGGACCAAAGGTGTTTCGCAACGTTCCTAGAAACTCTTGTCGACCCTCCGACGTTAGTACCTTTTTTTGAATGGACGTCGTGAGAGACTCGCCCACGCTTTCGAAAACAGCCTGGTTTGTGAGTGATTTGGGCATTGTAGGCTGCACGGTTCTCACTGTCGTGGACGGTGCAGAGGTTATCGGTGGAGAGGATGCCGATGGTACATCCAGTGGAACTTTCGATTGATCAGATTTACGCGGTGTTGGTGAGAGATCCAACCAGGAGTTTGGTCATTTCCTCTTTCTCGACTTCGCATCCTCCTCCTCCTCGCGCTGCTGACTGGGTAACGTGTAGATCTCGGCGTCGCTCTCCGGCTCCTCTTTCTTCACCGCGATCCAGCTCGAGTTGTCGGCAATCTTTCGCAGTGGCCCGACGAGAGGCTTAAAGTGCGTGTCCAACTCAATGTCCTTCTCGATCTTACCGGTCTTCAACGCGCGAAGTTTCTTGCGAATCGATTTGCTCGTTTTCGCAATCTCCCTTGCAATCTTCTCGCGCTCTCGAATATCATCGCTCCTGTCGATCGTGGCCATCGCGGAAAAGAACAAGGTTTTAATCTCTCTCTACAATGTTTCACCTCGACGAGGTACCGGCAACAACTGACTGCTTTTGCGGTATCGCGAACACGTTAAATTCTTTTCTGTATCGACCATTGTTAAGCGAGCTGTCCTTGTCTATCACTACGAATTCGTACTCGCGCTGCCAACATTCGCGACACAACGCACAAAATTCATCATACGATATGTCGGTAGTCACGTGATCGTTGTACACGTGTTTCAGATTGGTGCCATCCTGTTTGAACAGGATCAGCAGGTTCGCATTGTCGCGTATCAGATGTTTAGGTATTCTCGCGTAGGTCTGACAGAGATAAAAGCAGTCGACGCTCGAGTGCCGGCCCATTGAAAAGTACTCTCTCACCGCGTTTTGCTTGTCACATGCCACGTCGTCGAAGATGAAGATCGAGTTTGGACACGCATCGCTCGGCGGAATGACGTCACTGTTGTTGGAAAACGTGAAATAACCGATTCCGTCGATCGACGTCAATAAATTTTCTAGATATCGATATTTCGGCTTTTGTAGCAACTTCGAGTACAAGTACACGTTCTCAAAACGAACACAGTGAGGACTTTTCAACAAGCTTATCAGAACGTTGGTTTTACCGCAATTCGAGGGGCCGCAAATAATCGCGCGTATAGTAGTCGGTAGCATCTGACCGTGCCTGCGCTTCTCCGCGTTGTCCCCCATCGACCGTGATCTGTCGTCGTAATTCGACACGCGTATCGCCAACGGCTGTTGCACGAATTTCATTTTGTCACACTGCCGACTGGAGGGCTGAATTAAACGCCTATTTATAGGTGCGCGGAACCGCGAGTCGCTCAGTAGCAAAGATGTTCGTCCTGCTATCAAGACCTTCCGATTTTTGCGATTTGAGCGCCGATTAGCTGCAATTTGTGCCGAAAGCTGTTCTGTTACGAATGTGCGGCAATCACGTTTACCACGTGTGGAACAAACTTCCGGAACATATAAAGGCGGATTTGAAGGTTCACACCTATCGTCGTTGTTACGAACATTGCAGTCAACCATGGCAGCGAACGCACATTGACGGTCCCGCACCATTGATAAAGAATTGCTACGAATGCCAACGAAAATAGGCAGAGGCCTGTTAAACCGCGCGATAAACGCACTTCCGATCGAATTGCATGTTCCAGTTTTGCTATCAGTTTTGCGGTCCGGGAACTTGGCTGGAAGAACGATTAGCCAGAGGTGATCAAGGTATTAATCCATTGGACGCGGCGTGTCGCGAGCACGACATAGCGTATTCGCGTAGCAACGATCTCATCGACAGACACGCGGCGGACAAGATACTCGCCAAGAGAGCGCTAGAACTTGTCATCGCAAAAGATTCGGCTCTCGAAGAGAGAGCTGTCGCTACAGCCGTCTGGGCGACCATGAATGTCAAGCGGAAGTTAGGAATAGGTTTGAAAACGGTGAAGAAGAAGAAGAAAGCATCGAAAAAACGGATACTCGCAGCAGCGAAACGAGGTGGTGCATTATTGATTCTACCGTTGCTGGGAGTTCTCGGTTCTCTGGCAGACGGGGCGGCGGGCGTCGCAAAAGTCGTGAACAATAACAAAGCTGCGTGGCGTCAGCTAAAAGAGATGCAACGTCACAATCGCGCCATGGAAGGTCGCGGACTTCATCTCGCTCTGTACAAACGCGGGCGGGGAGTAACATCGAAGAAGAAGAAAGAAAAGAAAAAACGTCAAAGAGACGTTAAATATGCCCACGGGTGCAACTACCAACGTACAACTGCAACAACTGGCAAAGCGTATGCGCATTCCGTATTTTAGAGGTGTTTTTATGCGTGACTCGTTACCGATCGGCGGTATAATAATAATAATAATAATCTTTATTAACGGGTGATAAACCCTTTAGCGTACAAAGAAGAAAGAAAATACAAGAACATAAAAGTTCATAGCACAATATAAAGAGCATTTAAGAATACGAGTGTAGACGAGAAAGTTTTCGTTTAAAATTTGATACAGAGCTACCAAAAAAGTCAACTCTATTAGAGAAATTACTTGCAGATGTTATTAGCCTATTTACACAGGAATTTGCGCTATACAGAGTACGGTGATACCTGATGTAGAAGATGGAGTACTGTCTTAATTCTCTAGTCGGAATGTTAAAATTGATACGTTCCAACAAATCAGGACAATCAGTAAAGTGATTGAGAAGTTTAAAAATAAAAGTAAGGTCAAAGGTTAGTCTCCTATTTTCCAAAGATAGCAGATTTAATCTATCTAATATAGCACAGTAGTCATGGCAAGTAATTGATATAGGATTACCTAGCCTATAAGCAGCCATACGCAGGAATTTGTGCTGCACACGTTCAATCAATATCTGGTGGCATTTGAAATACGGAGACCAAACAATGGAACAGTACTCCAACTTAGGGCGAACTAACGTACAGTATAATAATTTTAAAGTGGTTATATTCTTAAAAAATCTACCCCATCGGAGGATGAATCCAAGCGTTCTATTAGCAGATGAAACTATTGATTGTATATGTGTAATAAACGATAAGTCCGCACTGAATAAGACCCCGAGATCACGAGCTTCGCGCACTGCTGAGAGAGGTAAACCATCAAGAGTATAGTTGCATAAATATGAGTTACGTCTATGAGTAAAATGAATGACAAAACATTTAGAAACATTAAGCCGAAGACAATTCCTCCTACACCAGGCCTCAAGTTCAAATAAGTCATGTTGTAATAAAAGTGCATCAGCAGGTCCATTAATCCGACGAAATATTTTAAGGTCATCCGCATACAATAAGAAGTAGCAGAATTTAATAAAAGCACCTATGTCATTAATAAATAAAACAAATAAAAGAGGGCCAAGATGTGAGCCCTGCGGCACTCCAGACAAAACATTTATACTTCTGGAAAAGCTGTTATTAAATTTTATTACTTGAGACCTGTTTGATAGGAAGCAGGATATCCAGCGCAAAAGAGAACCTCCGAATCCTAGAATTCGAAGTATACGCCGAAACGAAAGCGGTATTGTAAATTTGGACAATACAGCGGGTCCTGGTACTCATTGGGTGGCGTACGCAAAGAGAGGAAACCGTGTGATGTATTTCGACAGTTTCGGTAATCTTCCGCCGAACGAATTGGTGCGATATTTCGGACACAGCGAGTAGCAGACCAAAACGGGTTGTATCTCGCACGGGAATAAACTCAGCCGTCAGGGGCGTGGTGAGAGGGGGGAAGCGCGTAGTGACAGCATCGTGCAACAAATGACGCCACGCACGACGCATTAAGTGTGGGGCTAGTTCAGTAGGCTCGACAGATGACACCACGCAATAAGACCGTCTTAAGCATAATCGTAAGATGTTATGAACCTATCACAGAGCCGTATTAGCGTCGTAAGACATTACTTAAGACAGTCTTTAAATAAAATCCGAATATGAATTAAGACCGTCGTAAGTACAATCTTAAGATGTTATAAACCAATCATAGAGCCGTGTTAGCATCTTAAGGCATTACTTAAGACGGTCTTGAAATAAGATCCAACTATGAATACCGGATTAGGTTGCATGTAAGCTGATATATACATAAGTACTGACAGAGAGAGAAAAGGTTCTATTTCTATTCGCTTCTCATCGATTCAGCTGTATTAGCTTTAAAGAAACAAACGTGCGTTACTCCACATGCGCCCATTGCATTTTTTTATATGTCCTACGATTTTTTAAAAAAGTCATAGGGTCAGTATTCATAGTCGAAACGTATTTCAAGATAGTCTTAAGTAACGGCTCTGTGATTGGTTCATGACATCGTAAGAAAATACTTAAGACGGTCTTCAAAAATATATGATCCGACTATGAATACCGGCCATACTAGTCCCGGGGAGGTTATGTGATTACACAATTCGGCTGAACGCGCCTATTGTCAGATGCCTTATCGCGGCAATAAATTCAATTGTGCGGGGGGTGTTGTGATTACATCATCGGCGTCGCGAAGTTTTGCCACACCTCGAAGCCACGAGCGTTTCGCGGAAACTACGCGATGACATGGGGAAGAAAATAAAAACTTAAAATAGAACATTTTATCCCGGCAATTAGAAAAAAAACATTTATGTGACGAATGTTTGAAAGGAATAACAATTGTGCGGGAGGGGGGAGTGTTGTGATTACATCATCGGCGTCGCGGTTTGGCACACCTCGAAGCCTCGAGCGTTTCGCGGATCATTCTGTGATAATCGCACTCTAAAAATTAAAAATAGAACATTTTATCCCGTCAATTAGAGAAACATTTATGCGACGACTGTTTGAAAGGAATAAAAAAAAACTGACAATTAGACGCACTATAAATCACGTTATTGTTGCAATAAAAAAAATTCAATAGAAGTTGTTCCTGAAGAGAATAACAACTTAAAATAGAACATTTGATCGCGGCGATTAGAAAAAAATATAATAAAAGGTAATGTTGCTTATGGAAGCGCCGTTTTCGACTGATCAGGGGAAGAAGAAAACGAATGAAATCGGCACTCATTTTAACCTCCTTGACTTATTGTATAACATTTGGAATCCCTCTTGGACAGCGACGCGCAACCTAAGATTATTACTTGTCAGTATGAGTATGACAAAGTCCGCTGAGAGTTCGAAAACGGTAACTGATTTCGACAAACGTGGCATGCGAAAAGCCCTGAAGGATCTCTACCAGTTGTGGCTCGACAAAGGCTCATTGAATCCTACTAGTTCCGCCGATGAGATGCATAGATTTCTTTGCGCCCAAATTCCTGATCCAATCTACGAGTCGTTTACGAAGAACACTATGAATGTGGAAACTTACACCAAATTGGTAATCCATTATAAAACATATATCGCCAGTTTACCGCTCGGAGCGGCGAGGCAGATTTCCGCGTCGCGCAAGGTTTCCGTCGTGACCAATCACGACAACGACAACGACGACGACGAGAACGACGACGACGACGACAACGACGACAACGACGACGACGGTGAAAACGTTTGCGAAAATGATGACACCCCATTGGAGCAACGCATGAAAAGGATGAAGGAGAAAGAGGTAGCGACAGCGACAGCGACAGCGACGGCGATAACTTCGACGGCGGAGGAAAAAGAGGATAAGAAGAGAAAGAAGCAGAATGATAGTGATGATAAGGAGGAAGAGGTGGACAAGGGACGCGGGCTTGACGCATTGTTTGATCTGGCCCCCGATTTTCATGTCAAATATATTCATCAGTACGTATCTAGATTAAATAATGGGCGAATGGAGACTATGAGATCACCTGGAGAGACCGGACATCAATTGGTACGCTTGGACCTGTACGATTTCAAGGACATAGTAAACGTGGACAAGCGTCACTGGTGGAGGCACGCGAAACTGAGAAGTCAATTCTTTATCTCCTCGTCGATGACGGACCGCAAGGGACAATTGTTGCGAGAATTATTGGATCAGGTGGCGACGGATATGTCGACTATTCCGGTAATCGTGAAAGAGACTAAGAATCTTCAGTACTACGGCGGTCAGGGCGACATTTAGGTACGTATAATTTGATAATATGTGAATAATTTCGTAAATTAATACAGTTGCTCGCGTTACAGATCGATCGTGTCGTCGAAGATCGGGCGGCGGCGATGGTGGTGGAATACTTCTATCTACATACATATATCTATACATATATCTGGGAATTACAACTTTTCAGCCATTCCAAAACATAAAACGACCAACTCGCAGTCGACAATGTCAGTGCGATCAGAGAGAAACCTGAGAGCGGCCATCCCTTTGTTCTTGCGGTGGATGCATTTTCCGACGCGCCGCCTGAAGAAGTGCGACTAAACTACGCTCGTCACGGTCGGTAACGCTACATGGGTGCGTATCCGTGCTATGGTTGGTGTCCAAACTACTGAAAATCGATAAGGTGAATGAGTCAGACAAGGACCGACAAACAATCGCTCCGTCCTTGTCTCACGTATCACGTTACGGTAGGCGAGCTAGCAGCGGCGAAGCCGAAATTTCCTTTTACCCGTCTCGCTCAGTCTTGCTTCTCTTACGCGCTGCGTTCCGTTCAACTTCAAAAATCAATATCTCTGGTTATATTTGTCGTAGAGAAATCTTTAAAAAAGCATTTTAAAGCTAAGGAGACAATCTTTTTGAAAAAATAGTTTAAGCTACAATAAATTGCAAATTCCAATTATTATAAGCAATTAAAATGTTTAATTAATTTTTTTTACTGAAAAGTGCATTTTTAAAAAATGTTTAAATAATGCTATCTTATTCTCTACTTTATTCTGAAAGTACGCATATTTATTTTATGAAGAAACGATGTATTCTATCTTTTTATATCATTTTAATGACTGAGATGCCGCGCCGTGCTTGCGTCTCTGGCTCGATCAAGTGGCACATCGATTTCTCCGGAAATCTCTCGTATGTATACATACAGCTTATGAATAACATAATATATAATGTTCAATATAATCAAAATTATACAAATCACATTTTTGTTATGAATATTACATTTTAATAATTGTGTAGTATTCTGGTAAAGTAAAGTGTTTTGTTTTACTGTACTGTATAATTTAATCGTTAATTTTCTTTTCTGTTTTGAATTACCGGGATTTTCTGTAACGAATGTTATGCTCCAATTTTTCTTATCGGAAAATTTATAAAGTTATATAAAGTGCAGTATAAATTGCAATATTTTGGTGAACTCCACGCAGAAGATGAAAAAATATAATAGCGTGGTCACTTAGAGACTTGTAGAACGCCAAAAGTCAGGGTCTAATAGGAAATTTCCGATAAGAAAATTTAGAGCACAATATCCATTGCAGAAAATTCCAGCAGTTCAAAACGGAAAAAAAAATTAACGATCAAATTATACATTGCAGTAACAAAATTTATTTATTATCAGAAATAATGCACAATTTTTAAAATGTAATATTCATAACAAAAATGTAATTTGTATAATTTTAATTATATTCAAATTATAAATTATGTTATTACATTATATATATTATGTCATTCATACTGTACATTTTTTCTACAAGAGATTTCCGAAGAAATCGATGTGCCCTGCTATTGATTGAGCCAGAGCCACGAGCACAGTGCGGTACAACGCGGTGCCTCAGTCATTAAAATTATATAAAAAATAGAATCTATCATTTCTTCATAAAATAAAAAATATGTATATACTATCAGAATGAAATAAAGAATAAGATAGCATTATTTAAAAAAATTTTTAAATGTATTTTTTAATGAAAAAATTAATTAAACATTTTAATTGCTTATAACAATTGGAATTTGTAATTTCTTGTAACTTGAAACTATTTCTTTCGAAAAGATAGTCTCCTTAGCTTTAAATCCTTAGCTTAATTTTTTAAAGGTCTCTCTACGACAAGTATAACCAGATATTAATTTTTGAAGTTGACTTCTTCATTTTTCACAAAAATTTTATTGTTTATAATTTTTGCAAAAAAATATTTCGGACGAATAAAAAATATGTATCTGCTTATTTTATGTATATTTCATGTAAATTAAGTTGCACAATCAATTTAAAAAATACGAGGTCATTTCTCGTTCGATTTGACGTGGAATTGTCCATATGCAGTATAATAAATTAATATAATATAGTATATAAAAAATGTATTTTTTTAAGGATATAGTAAGATAAGGGGGGATCTATAGCGGCCCCCAAACAAAATTAATTTGTATTAGGGACAACTTGAAGGTTTAATAATTGATAACATTATCTGTGGAGAATTCCATATTTAGCTCTTTCTTGCCTCATTGCCGGAATATCATTAAAAAACGTATTTTTTATATTTTTTTTTTCTGTCCCTATTATAGATATCAAGTATCATAAATCATTTTAAGGCATTATGAAACACGTTTTTCTTTAGAATTTTTCACGCCAAAACTCGACTTGCAGAATCGTTTAAAATATTCAAAAAATTTTTTCGCACGCTCCTTAAGAGGAGAATCCTTGGAAAAAATTTAGAAAATGTATATGTTACATAAAAGACTAAATTCCAAATTTTTTTCACTTTTTCAAACGGCATTATATTTAAAACAAATTATTTCTCTTTTATTGTTCCGTAATAATAAAGTAAAATCAATAAATACATTGATTTATTTAACTACAATAATATTGTTTTAATTTACTTCAATATTTGTATTATATCAATGATAAAGATAATAGCTGTCATCTAAGCAGTTCCCAAGTTGATAATTCACAAACCAATTAGCTAATTGTTTAATTATGTAAGTAAAGGACAAAGAAATCTCAAGGGCTTATAAGTGAATGATTGCATATAAATCTTATATTCTTAACGTAAACATAAAATTGTGATTTATAATAAGTATGTAAATAATCATTCACTTATAAGCCCTTGAGATTTCTTTGTCCTTTACTTACATAATTAAACAATTAGCTAATTGGTTTGTGAATTATCAACTTGGGAACTGCTTAGATGACAGCTATTATCTTTATCATTGATATAATACAAATATTGAAGTAAATTAAAACAATATTATTGTAGTTAAATAAATCAATGTATTTATTGATTTTACTTTATTATTACGGAACAATAAAAGAGAAATAATTTGTTTTAAATATAATGCCGTTTGAAAAAGTGAAAAAAATTTGGAATTTAGTCTTTTATGTAACATATACATTTTCTAAATTTTTTCCAAGGATTCTCCTCTTAAGGAGCGTGCGAAAAAATTTTTTGAATATTTTAAACGATTCTGCAAGTCGAGTTTTGGCGTGAAAAATTCTAAAGAAAAACGTGTTTCATAATGCCTTAAAATGATTTATGATACTTGATATCTATAATAGGGACAGAAAAAAAAAATATAAAAAATACGTTTTTTAATGATATTCCGGCAATGAGGCAAGAAAGAGCTAAATATGGAATTCTCCACAGATAATGTTATCAATTATTAAACCTTCAAGTTGTCCCTAATACAAATTAATTTTGTTTGGGGGCCGCTATAGATCCCCCCTTATCTTACTATATCCTTAAAAAAATACATTTTTTATATACTATATTACATTAATTTATTATACTGCATATGGACAATTCCACGTCAAATCGAACGAGAAATGACCTCGTATTTTTTAAATTGATTGTGCAACTTAATTTACATGAAATATACATAAAATAAGCAGATACATATTTTTTATTCGTCCGAAATATTTTTTTGCAAAAATTATAAACAATAAAATTTTTGTGAAAAATGAAGAAGTCAACTTCAAAAATTAATATCTGGTTATACTTGTCGTAGAGAGACCTTTAAAAAATTAAGCTAAGGATTTAAAGCTAAGGAGACTATCTTTTCGAAAGAAATAGTTTCAAGTTACAAGAAATTACAAATTCCAATTGTTATAAGCAATTAAAATGTTTAATTAATTTTTTCATTAAAAAATACATTTAAAAATTTTTTTAAATAATGCTATCTTATTCTTTATTTCATTCTGATAGTATATACATATTTTTTATTTTATGAAGAAATGATAGATTCTATTTTTTATATAATTTTAATGACTGAGGCACCGCGTTGTACCGCACTGTGCTCGTGGCTCTGGCTCAATCAATAGCAGGGCACATCGATTTCTTCGGAAATCTCTTGTAGAAAAAATGTACAGTATGAATGACATAATATATATAATGTAATAACATAATTTATAATTGAATATAATTAAAATTATACAAATTACATTTTTGTTATGAATATTACATTTTAAAAATTGTGCATTATTTCTGATAATAAAATAAATTTTGTTACTGCAATGTATAATTTGATCGTTAATTTTTTTTTTCCGTTTTGAACTGCTGGAATTTTCTGCAATGGATATTGTGCTCTAAATTTTCTTATCGGAAATTTCCTATTAGACCCTGACTTTTGGCGTTCTACAAGTCTCTAAGTGACCACGCTATTATATTTTTTCATCTTCTGCGTGGAGTTCACCAAAATATTGCAATTTATACTGCACTTTATATAACTTTATAAATTTTCCGATAAGAAAAATTGGAGCATAACATTCGTTACAGAAAATCCCGGTAATTCAAAACAGAAAAGAAAATTAACGATTAAATTATACAGTACAGTAAAACAAAACACTTTACTTTACCAGAATACTACACAATTATTAAAATGTAATATTCATAACAAAAATGTGATTTGTATAATTTTGATTATATTGAACATTATATATTATGTTATTCATAAGCTGTATGTATACATACGAGAGATTTCCGGAGAAATCGATGTGCCACTTGATCGAGCCAGAGACGCAAGCACGGCGCGGCATCTCAGTCATTAAAATGATATAAAAAGATAGAATACATCGTTTCTTCATAAAATAAATATGCGTACTTTCAGAATAAAGTAGAGAATAAGATAGCATTATTTAAACATTTTTTAAAAATGCACTTTTCAGTAAAAAAAATTAATTAAACATTTTAATTGCTTATAATAATTGGAATTTGCAATTTATTGTAGCTTAAACTATTTTTTTCAAAAAGATTGTCTCCTTAGCTTTAAAATGCTTTTTTAAAGATTTCTCTACGACAAATATAACCAGAGATATTGATTTTTGAAGTTGAACGGAACGCAGCGCGTAAGAGAAGCAAGACTGAGCGAGACGGGTAAAAGGGAATTTCGGCTTCGCCGCTGCTAGCTCGCCTACCGTAACGTGATACGTGAGACAAGGACGGAGCGATTGTTTGTCGGTCCTTGTCTGACTCATTCACCTTATCGATTTTCAGTAGTTTGGACACCAACCATAGCACGGATACGCACCCATGTAGCGTTACCGACCGTGACGAGCGTAGTTTAGTCGCACTTCTTCAGGCGGCGCGTCGGAAAATGCATCCACCGCAAGAACAAAGAGATTGCCGCTCTCAGGTTTCTCTCTGGTGCGATCAAAAAATTCGCTCTCGCGTATCACACGTGGCACGTTCGCAAGGTCCGGAACCATGGATGCGATAGCGACAAAACGGGACAGTTTCGCGTCGACCTTGTCGGTTATCTGGCACAGCGTAGCCGCTATAAAATTTATGCAGTGCTCGAGGTCGAACATAGCGAGCACGGTATTCATCGACAGGACGATACGAGTCTTGAGCGTGTCCAGACGCAGGATCGGCAAATTGTTGAGTCTTCCAAATCGTAACGTCAAACCTGCTGCGACGATGGTTCTGGAGGCTTGATTGCGCGTATTCTCGTCGTCGTTGTTGCACCTACCGCCGCTGCTGGTGCTGCGCCGCAGGTGCAACATTATGGCGTGTTTTTCATCCATGAGTCGACTCCATGCGTCGGGCGAAAGATTGATCTCCTTGCCATGATAATCCCCTATGATGATGTCCACGCGAGACGGAAATCTAACGGCGATACCGACGTCTATGAATTTGTAGAACGTTTTGGTCAACGAGTATCTCCTTCCCAAGATACGGATACGATAACGCGAGATATTGGCTATCCATTTTGTCGAGCGGCTGCTGTTGTCATATCTGTAAAATACAATGTGTATAAATACCTACATACTTGGCGGGATACGCTAGTCGGTGTCAACGTCAACTTACGCGTTTCTTTCACTGTTGTTGCGGCTGTTGCTCGAAGTTGGATAGACATGCTCAATATTCGGCGGCAGCGTCGTCGTCACCGATCGCTCGTCGTTCCTTCTTTTTTTTTTCCTATTTGTTCCATCGTCGCAGATAGCGTTCTCACGATCGTCGTCAAGGTGATGTTGCAGCGGCGGCGATGGTTGCGTTAGCATTACCTGCAACAGTGGCTGCGGTGACGGCGGTGACGGCGGTGACGGCGGTGATTTATCGAAATGCTGCTCCTGCTGCTGATGAGCGCGCAATGTCGAATACATCTCTCTCTTTTCTCAGCGTATCTTTCTATGCGTCTGATCGTTTGCGCCCGGTAGGTGGACCGCGCAAGAATAATCGCTCGTGTGACAGGGTGTCGACTTAAAATAAACACGTCATTCCCCTCTCCGGATAATTTTATGATAATTTACAATACTTTTTTACACCGTCGACTCGCTCTTTTCCTCTTCAACATCCTCGGACTCTCCGGATAATTCTATGATAATTTATAATACTTTTTTTTACACCGTCGACTCGCTCTTTTCCTCTTCAATATCATCGGAAGTATCGTCACGGTTACTCATCAGTGCGTCAATTCGAACGAATCGACTCAGGAGATTTCGCAGCTCTAGCAACAGCCCGTCGGACAAGTCACACCGAGCATCTCCGGTTCAAATCCGCCGATGGTTGTTACAGCTTTCGTAAATTCGTTAAATTTGTAGAATTGTCGTTTGCTGAAAAAGTACAGATTCCCATCGATAAATCGGAAGGCCGTTGAAATACCGGACGATATTCCGGGAAATATCGCTTGAATCGAGAAAAATTGGAAGGCTTTCATCGAACACTCGTTCATCTCGGCCGCAAACTGATCGTCGTATATCACGAAGGTTCGTCCTCGGTTGGTATTCACCGCGGCGTTGATCCTCGCGTTCGATGGAAATCCAAGCTCGGAGAGATATCGCGGCCAGGTTGGTACCAGCGCTAAACTCGGGTAATTCACCAGGTATACCTTATTGTCCACAAACAGCACGAGATCGCCCGACGGCGCTTGATAAGCAGCCGAAAGTGTGAAATTTACGGGGAGATAATTAATATAATTCGTCAACAAAAACGGTTTCCTGTAGGTCTTTCCATTTACATCGATCGACCATACGTGTCGCTTACGCACGACGTAAATTCGACTGTTAAATACCAACACGTGATCCACGCGTTGTAAGGCACACAGATCCGTCTCGACGTCGTCTTTCGAGAATTTCGTATCAGTCGCAATCGTGGTGGCTGCCGTCGTCCTAGTCGTCGCCCTCGTAGTCGTCTACCTCGTAGTTGTGGTCATCGGCGCGATCGTTGTCGTAATCGGTATGGAAACCGGAAAGTAAACGTTAAGACCGTAAAGATGTTGGATGGTAAGAATATCCTCATAGCTTAATTTGGTGGGAAAAGATTTCTTTGGCACGAATGCAAACATCACTGAATCCTCGTTCGGACTATGCCTTAATCCTAGAGCGTGACCGATCTCGTGCGTGAGCGTTTGAAGCATATGGTAAGTTCCCGAAGATTCTTGTCCAGAGTTATGTGCCATCGTTCCGCGTTGTCTATGTGTATCTCCGAGACATAGTCGTGATCTCCAGTAGGGAGATACGCGTGAGCAATTACTCCGTTGGGGTCGTCCATCGATTCCAAATACATTCCATGTCGGGGATTGAGAAACAGGTGAAAGCCATCGCGAAATGATATCAGAATGTTGGGATTCTCTACATCTCGCGCGAACGACGAATTCGCCGCCCATAGATCGAACGCGGCTTGAGCTGTTGTCAGTTGATCCCTTGTCGCCCCGTGAAAGTTCCACGTGAGACATGTTTTAGGCCATTTCAGCGAGAGTGGACCAATCGAGCGCTCCGACATATCCTCGACACCGCAGCGGGGTGTGTTCATCAATTGCAGGGTTAGCTCATTCAATTCACCGTTGCCGGGCAATTTGTAATATCTCTGAAACCACGCGATAGCACGTTTCATAGCCGCAGTCGTGTCGTCGCCTGCTGAAAACATTTGCGCATTCTCCTGCAAATAGCCATATTTTTGCAAATAATTGACCACCGCTTTAGTATCACTAGCGTTAAATTCACAGTTCACCGCAACGACGTAAATCGCGAGGATAACGATGCGCCACAACAACATTATCGAGAAGTGGAGAGAACAGAGAAAAGCGAGGTGACTCACTCCCAACCGAGAGACGATAAGCGTCTGATCGCGATTCGAACGTAATTGGACACCATCGATTAGACGGACGCGGAGGGGGGGCTGTTGTCGCCAACGATCTAAATTTTAGGGAAATATTTTTTTCTCAAGAGGAGTAAAACGAAGAAGAAAACTCGTGAAAACGTTTCGGAGAAAAAATAAATAAAAAAAACAAAGGAGGAAAATCAATTCACGAGACGTTTGAGGAAAAAAGCACGCAAGGTTCAGTCACATGGCGATAAATTAATAATCGTCGCTATAAATAAGACGAACAAGGAAAGAGGAAAGACACGGTTCATTTGCATCTCAAATAAATTACTAATCGTCGCTAATATATAAAACAAATACCGAGAGACGATAAACGTCGAATCTGGGCACCATCGATTAGACGGACAGGGAGGGGAGGATGTTGTCGCTAACGATCTAGATTTAGGGAAAGATTTTTTTTTATTAAAAGGAGTAAAAACGAAGAAAAGACTCGTGAAACGTTTCGGAGAAAAAATAAATAAAACAAACGAGGAAAAACAATTCACGAGACGTTTGAGGAAAAAAAGCACGCAAGGTTCAGTCACATCGCGATAAATTAATAATCGTGGCTATAAATAAGACAAACAAGGAAAGAGGAAAAAAAGCACGCACGGTTCATTCGCATCGCAATAAATTACTAATCGTCGCTAATATATAAAATAAACGAGGAAAAAAACAATTCGCGAGACGTTTGAAGAGAAAAGGCGCGCGCGGTTTAGTCACATCGCAATAACGATTGAACATAAATAATAGCGATAAAATTATTTCCGAAGTCACGGCGTACACGAGCGAGCTGGGATAAATAAATAAACACTAACACTAAAACATATGTATGTCGAAAACAGTTTTTTAATTTCCCCAAATTTATACAATACAAAATGGAAAGAGATGATTTTTTATATGCACAATACAAAATGAAGAAAGATGATTATATGATTATTATTATCGTTGAAACATAAGGTTTTCTTCTCAGAAATCTCGTATCCTGTCGGAATCACAGGTGCTTTACTCGCTCCTGCCGTTCGGTCCACCATTCATGTACCTTTATGACATTCTCCATCGCGCAGTTCCTCGTGTGACGATGGCAGCGAAAAGGCCTGACCGCGGTCAGCGTTCGCAGCCTACCGATGTCCTCGTAATCGGCATCGATCGTCTCGATCGTGACACCAACGTCGGACGTGTCCCCGATGAGCTCTCGCAGCCATTTCTTCTTCTCCTCTCCCTTCACGTACACAATCGAGACGGAAGAGGAAGCGGAATCGGAAGAAGAATCTTCCTCAACAAGTTTTCCGTACACAGCCTCTCGGATGATGCTCTTAGCGTGACAGTACTCCGTGTCGCCGTCGTTCCATCCAAGACCGTGGTGATTCCGCGTCAGCCACCTCGCTTGACTTTTTTCCTTACTCGTCATGATGTGCCATACCCTCGGTGGATAAAAAACATGGTGTGTAAGCACGGTCCCTTTTCTCAAGACCGCAACCTCTTTGACTACAAACTTTTCACCAACAATGAATCCCTGTAGATCCACGAATGTTGGTACGTCCGACATAGTTACGATCTCGTGAACGACTGATAAAAAAAATGAATTTACTCGAATTATATATATATATTCCACTGCAAGATCATGAATAATAAAGCAACCTCTTTAACCGCAAACTTGAAATGAATTTACTGTCGCTACAGAATCTTGCGCACAATATTAGTCTGCGAATTATATATGTATTCCACTGCAAGATCATGAATAATAAAGCAGCCTCTTTAACCACAAACTTCTTTCCGCAACGATAAATCCTTATAAAATCAGCGAATGTCAGTACATCTCATGAGCAAATGATAAATGAATTTACTGTCGCTACACAATCTTGCGCACGATGTTAGTCAGCGGATTATATTCCACCACACGGTCGTGAATAATAAGACAGTAGGCCGTTGTATTAGGTTCTATATTGCGTTTACACTCAAACTCTATACGAACATCCACGGTCGCGCTTTTTATCGATTCGTTCTGTCGTGAACAATCCATCACCACGAACGGGCCCCATTCCTTGAACAGGGTCAGCGTGTGGAGTACCTCATCGCTTCGCTTCCGTAATAAGACTTTCGAAATTTCCCATGCATGTCATACAGTATACCGATTCTACGATTATCAAAATCCAATTCATATCGTCGTAGGGATAAAAATCAGAATTGAGATACAACTTAACATTCGTAAGATTGCCGCTGTCAAAAACGGAGGCATTTTTAAATATGTT
>JASTWQ010001021.1:0-42870 GCA_035220615.1 Leptothorax acervorum
ATTATTGATACTATAGAATGGCCCCTCCAACGCCCATTCCCGTGAGAACGCACCCATATATTTGCTTTCGTCTCTCCGATTGTAATGTACAAAAATACATTTGTAATAATCAGTACCGTCATAACAGACGCTTCTGATTTTTATTATACTATAGATGGATTACAGAATAGGCCCCTCCAACGCCTATTCCGTGAGAACGCACCCAATTATTTATGTCCGTCTCTCCGATTGTACTTAGAAATGATACATTTCTAATTATCAGTTCCGTCATAACAGACGCTTCTGACGTTTTACTTTGTCAGTACCGTCAGAACAAACGCATCTGATTTTTATTATAATCAACAGTCCAAATACACGCTTTGGCATTTTATTTTGTCACTACCGTCAGAATAAAATAGAATAAGATAGCATTATTTTAAAAAATTTTTAAACGTATTTTTTAATAAAAAAATTAATTAAACATTTTAATTGCTTATAACAAATTGGAATTTGTAATTTATTGTAACTTGAAACTATTTTTTTCAAAAAGATAGTCTTCTTAGCTTTAAATCCTTAGCTTAATTTTAAAGGTCTCTCTACGACAAATATAACCAGTGATATTAATTTTGAAGTTAACTTCTTCATTTTTCACGAAAGGTTATTGCTTATAACTTGTAAAAAAATATTTTCGGACAAATAACAATTATGTATCTGCTTATTTTATGTATATTTCATGTAAATGAAGTTTTACAATCAATTTAAAAATACGAGGTCATATCTCGTTCGATTTGACGTGGATATTGCCCATATGCAGTATAATAAATTAACAGTGTTTGCCGTAGATGATTTCAGAATCATCTAGATAAAGATTAGATAAAATCCGTAAATTTTATCTTAGATAAATAAAGATGATTTTGGTTTTAATTATCTCAGATGAAAATGATATAATTATCGCGATTATCTAGATAATTTTGTAGATAATTGTGCAGTGTTTTGAGATTATTCATAAAAATTTATCAAAAGAATTACGCAGGTTATAAAGGAATGTTAAAACAATATAATTTATTATAAGTTTTTTATTTCTCAAGAAAAGAATTTTTTCAAACGTTTTTAATTCTGATAGACGTTTGACGGTGGCCACTAATTTGTTGGCAATAAACTAAATAGGCGCTCTACTGGCGCCGACGATGGCAAGGAGCCGGGACTAGGGTGTGGCAAACAAGGCACTTGCATCATGTAAAAAAATTTGAAGGGGCGCAAAAAATGGACGCAATAAAAATTTCTATATATTTTAAAGTCGAATTGATAAAGACGGCCCGTCCTGGAATGTTATAGGAAGGTCCAGGTTCAAACTTTGGCTGGGGTGATATTTTTCGCATTAAATTCCTTACAGTGAGTGTTTAAAATGCTTATTAGCATTAGTATTATTAAATTACTTGTCAATTCAATATGTGATAGTACGTACTCAGATATTATGATATTACGTAGCTTCAGTTGACTGGTGATTCAAGACTGATAAATAACATTGTTCAACAAAAAAAGAACACCAGAACAGAAGTCATTCTTGTAGTTCTTTGAATTCTCAACACGATCCTGTTACCAAATGGCTTTATCGTGTCACAATTTGAGAAATTTTGCAGTTAAAGTTGCTAAAATGGCTATTTTTGCGTACTTTGTCATTATAACAACAATATGTGACTAATATGCTGGAGAAGTTTTATTACAATTAAAATTAAGTATGTTGTTAAAATTTTCAGTCCTCAAAAGAAATTTTTTGTGTCCGCTATAGTAATTGATAAGTAAATCATAGTTAAATATAGGGTCTCTTGGAAAAAAGCTGTGAATTAGATTATTGACGATGTACCAAATATCTTTCTATTATGTTTATTCAAACTTAAAGGTTTTTTAGGTTGCTGATGCAAATTCAATGTCAAAATTGTCAAATTCTAAACCGAAGACGAAAGTTAAATCATATTTAAATTACAGCAATAAATAATCATAATAATCTTGTATATGAATTTTTAAATACAAATTTGATATCTAAATTGACAATCGTTTTTGTATTTAGTAACTTAAAGAACCCTTAAATAAACATAATTGAAAGCTATTTGGTAAATCGTCAATAATTCAATTTACATTTTTTCCACAATAGACTTATAATTAAACCATGAATATTTAAAATATCTTATTACTAATAGCGGACACAAAAAATTTCTTTTGAGGACTGAAAATTTTAACAACATACTTAATTTTAATTGTAATAAAACTTCTCCAGCATATTAGTCACATATTGTTGTTATAATATGACAAAGTACGCAAAAATAGCCATTTTAGCAACTTTAACTGCAAATTTCTCAAAATTGTGACACGATAAAGCAATTTGGTAAACAGGATCGTGTTGAGAATTCAAAGAACTACAAGAACTGACTTCCTTGTTCTGGTGTTCTTTTTTGTTGAACAATGTTATTTATCAGTCTTGAATCACAGTCACTGAAGCTACGTAATATCATAATATCTGAGTACGTAATATCACATATTGAATTGACAAGTAATTTAATAATACTAATGCTAATAAGCATTTTAAAACACTCACTGTAAGGAATTTAATGCGAAAAATATCACCCCAGCCAAAGTTTGAACCTGGACCTTCCTATAACATTCCAGGACGGGCGTCTTTATCAATTCGACTTTAAAATATATAGAAATTTTTATTGCGTCCATTTTTGCGCCCCTTCAAATTTTTACATGAGGCAAGTGCCTTGTTTGCCACACCCTAGTCCCGGCTCCGTGCCATCGTCGGCGCCAGTAGAGCGCCTATTTAGTTTATTGCAACAAATTAGTGTGCCACGTCAAAACCGTCTATCAGATAAAACGTTTAAAAAAATTCTTTTCTTGAGAATAAAAACTTATAATAAAATTATATTGTTTTAACATTCCTTTTATAACCTGCGTAATTCTTTTGATAAATTTTTATGAATAATCTCAAACACTGCACAATTATCTACAAAATTATCTAGATAATCGCGATAATTATATCATTTTTCATCTAGATTAATTAAAAAACCAAAATCATCTTTATCTTATCTAAGATAAATTTACGGATTTTCATCTTATCTTTATCTAGATGATTCTGAAATCATCTACGGCAAACACTGTTAATTTATTATACTGCATATGGGCAATATTCCACGTCAAATCGAACGAGATATGACCTCGTATTTTTTAAATTGATTGTAAAACTTCATTTACATGAAATATACATAAAATAAGCAAATACATAATTTTTATTTGTCCGAAATATTTTTTTTACAAGTTATAAGCAATAATATTTTCGTGAAAAATGAAGAAGTTAACTTCAAAAATTAATATCACTGGTTATATTTGTCGTAGAGAGACCTTTAAAAATTAAGCTAAGGATTTAAAGCTAAGAAGACTATCTTTTCGAAAAAAAAATAGTTTCAAGTTACAATAAATTACAAATTCCAATTGTTATAAGCAATTAAAATGTTTAATTAATTTTTTTATTAAAAAATACATTTAAAAATTTTTTAAAATAATGCTATCTTATTCTTATTTTATTCTGATAGTATGTACATATTTTTTTATTTTATGAAGAAACGATAGATTCTATTTTTATATAATTTTAATGACTGAGGTTGCACCGCGTTTTGCCGCACTGTGCTCGTGGCTCTGGCTCGATCAAATAGCAGAGGGCACATCGATTTCTTCGGAAATCTCTTGTAGGAAGAATGTACAGTATGAATGACATAATATATAATATAATGTAATAACATAATTTATACTTGAATATAATTAAAATTATACAAATTACATTTTTGTTATGAATATTACATTTTAAAAATTGTGCATTGTTTCTGATAATAAAGTAAATTTTGTTACTGCAGTGTATAATTTGACCGTTAATTTTCTTTTTTGTTTTGAACTGCTAGGATTTTCTGCAATGGATATTGTGCTCTAAATTTTCTTATCGGACAATTCCTATATTAGACCCAGACTTTTGGCGCTCTACAAGTCTGTAAGTGACTACGCTATTATTTTTTCATCTTCTGCGTGGAGTCCAACAAAATTGAAATTTACACTGTACTTATATAACTTTATAAATTTCCCGATAAGAAAAATTGGAGCATAACATTTATCACAGAAAATCCCGGCAATTCAAAACAGAAAAGAAAATTAACGATTAAATTATACAGCGCTGTACAGTAAAACAAAACAATTTACTTTACCAGAATAGTACACAATTGTTAAAATGTAATATTCATACAAAAAATGTGATTTGTATAATTTTGATTAGATTCAACATTATATATTATATTATTAATAAGCTGTATGTACATACAAGAGATTTCAAAAGAAATCGATGTGTCGTGCCACTTCGTCGAACCAGAGAAGCAAGCATGGCGCGGCATCTCAGTCATTAAAATTATATAAAAAGATAGAATCCATCGTTTATTTATAAAATAAAAAATATGTGTACTTTCAGAATAAAGTAGAGAATAAAATAGCATTATTTAAAAAATTTTTTAAAATGCACTTTTCAGTAAAAAAATTAATTAAACATTTCAATTGCTTATAACAATTGGAATTTGCAATTTCTTGTAACTTAAACTATTTTTTTCAAAAAAATTGTCTCTTTAGCTTTAAAATGCTTCTTTAAAGATTTCTCTACGACAAATATAACCAGAGATATTAATTTTTGAAGTTGAACGGAACGCAGCGCGTAAGAGAAGCAAGACTGAGCAAGACGGGTAAAAAGAAATTTCGGCTTCGCCGCTGCTAGCTCGCCTACCGTAACGTGATACGTGAGACAAGGACGGAGCGATTGTTGTCGGTCCTTGTCTGACTCATTCACCTTATCGATTTTCAGTAGTTTGGACACCAACCATAGCACGGACACGCACCCATGTACCGTTACTGACCGTGACGAGCGTAGTTTACATCAACTTCTTCAGGCGGCGCGTCGGAAAATGCATCCACCGCAAGAACAAAGGGATGGCCGCTCTCAGGTTTCTCTCTGTCTGTATTTGCATTTATAAAATGCAATTAGAGAAATTCTTTTTTTCTAGGCTTCGAATCTTAGTTCTGCTTGCGCGATATTATTCTTACATGTTTTCCCTAGCGCGCCTCTATCTCATTTTGTACATATAAACTGCAGTATTTTTGTAGCAAATATTGTTGTCAGGTGACAGCTCTACGTGCAAAAAATAAGTAAGTTTTTTAATTTTTTTTGTTTTTCATACAAACTCGACCGTTGCGCCCTAGATTTTTGCACGTACTTTAATTCTGTAAAAGAATTTTGCGATTCTGTAAAGCCAATTCAAAGATTTCTTATAATGAAATAATGTCGGTATACAGACGGGTTCAGGATCCCAAAATAAGTAAGTTTTTTAATTTTTTTCGTTTTTTATATTATACAAACTCGACCGTTGCGCCCTAGATTTTTGCACGTACTTTAATTCTGTAAAAGAATTTTGCGATTCTGTAAAGCCAATTCAAAGATTTCTTATAATGAAATAATGTCGGTATACAGACGGGTTCAGGATCCCCTTAAGCAGCGTTGGGCATGGTTAGTACTTGGATGGGTGACCGCTTGGGAACACCATGTGCCGTTGACATTTTTTTTTTCGCTAGTTTAAACTATAGCTGTTAAAATTAATTTTTTTTCGAGGTATTGTTAAAAAGTTTAATTGACCGTGAAGTAAAGTATTGTACAAACCGTATGTTATACAGTTATAAATTGAAAGACTTTACTCAACCCAAATTAAACTTACATTCATACTTACAATTAGTAGTTAATTATTATTTTTGCAAAATCAATGAATAGGATAATCAGGCTCGATTATAAAAAGTATTCCGAGTAATATTAATAAAAAGTATATCTGCAAGAACAAGGGCTATCTTCACCGTCAACAGTCAGACCCCGCTGAAAACACCAGTTCTCGTCAGTCGCGCGCCATCTTAGCTTGCCGATGCACGCATTGACGGGCCGAGCACGACAATTTTATTGCTTTAACAAGCGTACGGAGAGCAGAGAGCGAAATTCAGTACGCAGTGCCTCGGCACTACGAAGGTGGAGTCAATCACGGATATAAGTGATAGAAATACAACGGCCGTTGAGCCGGATAACACAAAAACGAGAGCCATAACCTCGCATGTCGAGTTGGACGAGTCCACCCTACAAGGCCCACAAGGAAAGCCTTTAAATATTCCTGGGATAAGCAAAGCAACATTAAAAAGGCTGCAAGACCAGATATCAAGAAAGCGAAAAGATAGGCGTTACAACCCGGCGCCGAACATCAACGCGCCAAGGATGAAAAAGTCACGGCAATTCGACGGGTCAGACAAAGAAAACGAGTCGCCCGAATATTCTGGCACCATGACAACGGTACAAAAAGACGAACTAAATCAAAGAAACGGAAACCTCAGTACGAGAAGCACACCGGAATACAATATTAAGGTGACGAATAAATACTCACCATTAAACGACATCACAAACCAAATGGACACCGATCCAGAGGAAGCTGAAAATATAATCAGGGACTTGAGATCGCGTAACCAAACCCGTAATATGAACGTAACCAGCGTCTCGCAGAGCTCGGACACAGATGGACTGACGGAAGCATCACAGCACACGCATAATACACAGCCAGGACCCTCGGGAACCCTAAAGCAGAATGAAGAAAGGAAAAGTCAGTCCAGCAAGAAGAAACAAAGCAAAGAAGGAAAGCCCCCGCCCTTCAACATATTATATCAAGACCCCAAGGATACCGAGCGACTTATTGTAAGCCAAATTAAAGACTCAGATTTTGCAATAAAACGCGTGAGCGAGAAAAAACATGTACTACAGATGTACTCGTTGACTGATTATCACCGAGCGAAAAAACTGCTAGAGTCGGTGCATGCGTGCTTTTATACATTTACTCCAAAAATTGAAAAAACGATTTCAGTTATTTTAAAAGGTATAGATCACTCGTATGATCCGCAAAAAATTCTTGATGAGTTAAATGCATTAAATATTGAAGAAATAAAGTTCCAAAAAGTAAATCCTTTTAAAACGAAAAGATCAGTCAACGAGAACATATCCCTGCCGATGTTTTTGGTACAGTTGGAGGCAGGAAGTAAAATACAAAAACTACATAAAATTAATAGGTTATGTCACCATGTCATAAAATGGGAAAAACTTAAAAATAATGAAACAATACAATGTAAAAGGTGCCAAAGATTAGGACATACGGCCTCCAACTGTAACTTGAAATATCGCTGCGTGAAATGTAACGAACCGCACATACCGGGAAAATGTCCGATTACACCTGATAGTATGACTGACAGATCTAAATTGTTCTGCGCAAACTGTAATAGCCATGGCCATCCGGCATCGTATCGGGGATGTCCGGTGCTCCTAGATCTAAAAAAGAAAATGATGGAAAAGAAAGATGAACTAAAAGGAAAAAGGGATAAAAAATTAATAAGTATGAAAAACTATGTGAAAAGCAACATTAGTTTCGCAGAAATGCTCAAAGGCAGCTCAAATCAAGAAGAGTCACAAATTAAAAGTGGTCTATTAGCTAACAGCTCCCCTTCAGTAGAAATAAATCACATACTAAATGAATTTAAATCTCAAATACTAGCAATAATACAAAAACAACAAGAACAAATAAATAACATAGCATCTTTAATTGAAAATACAGATAAAAAAATAAACTATGTGATAAACATTGTTGACGATGTACATGCAAGAAATGGCTAATACAGTTTGCAGCAAGAAAATGATATCTGAATTGAATATTATTTCAATTAATGTAAATTCTATTGGAACAAATCAGCGCAGGTCATCCCTGACAAATCTGTTAAAGGCAAGAAAACCGGACGTAGTTTTTCTATCGGAAACAAAACTCAGAGCAAATCATGTAGTAAATTTCAAAGACTATAACATGATCAGGAATGACAGGAAGAATAGGGTAGGAGGAGGAACAGCGATACTGATAAAAAGAAATATCGAATTTAAAAGGGTAAACATACAACTACAACAATGTGAGTCACTCATTGAGTATACAATAATTAAAATAAAAATTAAAGCCAATACTCATCTAATATTAATTGCAGTCTATGCACCTTGCGGAGGACAGAAGGAGTTCATTCCGGAACTGGATCTGCTGTTTAAAAAGCTCCAGCTAGAAAAAGAGCAAAACTATTACATAATTGCAGGTGATCTAAACGCTAAACACACTAGTTGGTCAAATTCAGAAAATAACCCGAGAGGAGTATCCCTCAATGGATGGATGAGAATTAATGAATTTAAATATAGAAGTAAGTTGTATAGTACGCTAACACCGTCCTATCCATTCGGAGAGTCATTCCTGGATATCATTATCGCAGATGTAAGGCTAGATTTTAAAAACACAGTGGATTCTTTCAAAATACAATGTATACCTTACGATAGCGATCACAACGCTCTAATTGCAAATGTATCACTAGAGTTAGACACACAGATACCCCTTAGAAATGATGCTCATCAACACATGTATAATTATAAAAAAGCCGATTGGGATAAATTTCGCGAAGCATGTAAACAGAATTATAATTGTGATATCCCTAACAACAGAAATCTAACGATAAAAGAGACTATACAATTTTTAAAAGAAATGGACAACATAATTAAAAAAGCGATGACAATAGCAATTCCCAAAATCAAAGCTAGGGACGGCGTAGCCGCATACATTAATGAGAACATTAAAAACCTACAAAAATTCAAGAGTCACATCCTAACACAACTCCATAGAAAACAAAGAGACTGGGCAAATGACAATGACAGTGCAATAAAAATACTAAAGAAACTGCTATACGAAGTGCGCAGTCGATTAAAAGTGGAATTCGCGAGCTCAGTTAACAAATACTGGGAAGAAAAAATTAGAAATATCCCAATTAACAACTCAGCATCTATGTTCCCCCAAATTAATTCAATATTTTGAAAAAAGGGTAAAGCCGAAATAGGAAATTTAAAAATAACACGCGATAAGGTACACATTCTAAATGACTATAACGTCAGGACAGATAACTTAACAACAAGCGAAAATAATGAATTACTGGTAAACAATGAGGAGGATAAACTAAATGTAATCGGGGCTTTTTTAGCAAATGTCAATAACGAAAATAAGACCGAAAGCAATCGTTTTACGGAATACATAGAAGACAAAGCGCGTGAATTTATCGACAATATGAATGACAGACGCGATATCACATTATGTACATTTAGTGAGAACAATCCGGCAGATAATCCGTCAATTACTGAAGGACCGCAAGAATATTTTACGGATGTAACATGCATGAAAAGGAAATTCAAAAACCTTAATAATAAAAAGTCAGCGGGTATAGACGGTATTCCCAATGTAGTTTTGAAACAGATACCTCCACCCATGATTCAAGTCTACGCGATACTCTTTAACAATTTACTGAACTACAGACATTACCCAGAGCACTGGAAAAAAGCAGCAGTAGTCCCCATATTAAAAAAAGATAAAGATGAAGCGATTCCAACAAACTATAGACCTATTAGCCTGCTACCAAACATTAGTAAGGTGTTTGAGATGGTGATAAATGACGCATTATTAATTGAATGCGCTAAAAATAATATTCTACCGGAAAACCAATTCGGCTTCAGGGCTAAACATTCTACAGTACACGCAATAAACAAACTTACATCAGATGTGTGTTGGGCACTGAACGGGAAAAAATGCGTAGGCGCATGCTTAATAGACTTGGAAAAAGCGTTCGATTCTGTTTGGATAAGCGGACTAATATTTAAACTAATAAAAAAAGGCTTACAAGCACCCATGATAGAAATGATAACTAATATGATAAAAGATAGAGAATAGGAACGAACGTTTCATCCATAGAATTTGTAATATTGAATGGACTGCAACAGGGAACGGTTAATGCACCCATCCTTTTCAATATACATACGTCTGACGTACTAAAGCTTTATGGTATGGGCACAACTTACCCGATAAAAGCAATAGCGTTCGCTGATGATCTTATTATATACCACGAAGATTCGTGGCCGTCTAGAATCCAATCCACTCTACAGGACAGATTTGAAAGAATCCACTCGTATTATAAGGCTTGGAAACTGAAAATAAATATTAATAAGTGCGAAACAATTTTGTTTAGGCAAAACCTCGATTACGCTAATAAAAATGTACGAAAAAATTACAAAACATTTAAGTTAAAAGAGAATAAAGAGAGCAATGTAGTTATACCACACAGAGCATGCGTAAAATACCTAGGTGTTAATATTGATGAAAAGCTAAAATTTAACGCTCATGTAGAAACTCAACTGAATAAAGCAAAAAAAGCTTTTTTTAAATTTAAAAGAATATTCTACTCCAGAATATTAAATGTAAAAATTAAAATAATCTGCTATCTACTATTAGTAAGGCCAATTATAACATATGGCTGCCCGGTGTGGTACAACATTAGCGCCTCCCAAATGGAGAAAATCAGATTATTTGAGCGGAAATGCCTAAAAGTATGTTTAAGAATGTTCGCAAATCCGGCGTACGATTACCAAAGACAATATAGTAATAAAAAAGTATACGACAAAGCTAACATACCGAGAATTGATAACTTCATATTAAAGCTAATTAGAGATCATTTTGTAAATGCGGCAAAGATAAAAGAAAACAGTTTAATATATGCAGCACTATACCCAAATCCAGAGTACTATGCTAGAACATTGCTTACCGGTTTCATTCCACCCGAAGCATTTTTGTACCTAGACGCGAATGGATATATACAGGATCCTAAGGGTATTCCGATATTGTACCACGTACCTAGACATAAAAACATAAAAAAGATTAGTTACCCTGCGAATGTAGATTCTTCAAAAGATAGAATACTCTTACGCTATTGTAAAGACATCCCTGAGAGAGATAGCCAGGATAAACATCGCTCGGACCCCAAATATTGGTGGTTGCACGAATGATGAACCTAAAACAAAAGGAAAAGACTGCGTTAATAAAACAAGAAAGCGATTTAAGATAGTTTAAGCACGATTAGTAAATAAGTAAGAAAATAGTTATACCTATAGATAGGGGTAAAATAAGGAGTATATATAACCCGAATGGGACCATTGCGTTGTTGTTCTTTCTTTATGTTTGTAGCTCTTCAATTCTATTTACGTTAAGTCACAGTAATACAGTACACCAGAGTTTTTTTTTTAATCGCCATTTTTGTCTGGTCATAAACAATATTGTAACAATAAACCGATTCGTTCGCGGATCAGCAATACATGTAATACACGATAATAGGGATAAACACCACTTACCTGAAAGCACAGAATTCCTGAGAGAAGCTCATATGAGCCCACAGCGACCTAAATAGAAAATTGTAAACTTGTTTATTGGTTTTTCGAACCCAGTTATGTACTTTTGGCACAATAAACATTCTAAAACTAAAAAAAAAACTAACACCAGTTCTCGTCCGATCACTGAAGTTAAGCAGCGTTGGGCATGGTTAGTACTTGGATGGGTAACCGCTTGGGAACACCATGTGCCGTTGACATTTTTTATTTGCTAGTTTAAACTATAGCTGTTAAAATTAATTTTTTTTTGAGGTATTGTTAAAAAGTTCAATTGACCGTGAAATAAAGTATTGTACAAACCGTATGTTATACAGTTATACATTGAAAGACTTTACTCAACCCAAATTAAACTTATATTCATACTTACAATTATTATTTTTGCAAAATCAATGAATGGGATAATCAGGCTCGATTATAAAAAGTATTCCGAGTAATATTAATAAAAAGTATATCTGCAAGAACAAGGGCCATTTTCACTGTCAACAGTCAGACCCAAAAAGCCAAAAAAACCAAAAAATTGTTATTATTACTTACGAAAAGATTCATCATGAATATTTTTTTTTAAATTAATCTGCGCAGAGTTAAAAATTTCTTGCGTGGATAATCCGTTTTGATTTTGAGTTTCTCTCATTTTTAACTCTTCTAAATCATGTTTTGATTTTGTCGCAGCATCCAACTCACTGTCTTTTGTAAACGCGTATTGTTGAACGTTTAATTTTTTTAATTTTTTTTCCGCCTCAGTATATGTTCCTAGATTGTTAATAGCGTACATTTTTAGAATATTATTTAATTTATTATTTATTATTTTATTTGAGTATTATTTTAATTAAATTGTCATGTAATAGCATGGAGCAATTTTTTTTTGACCAACACACCCTGAAAACCAAAGAATACGAGAAGATAACGACAAGAAGATAACGTGAACTTTCTCGCAAATAATATTTAGTTGCTACGTAGATAAAACAAACGCCCGTAGGCGCCAACTGCGTCTCTTCATCATTATATTATAATATCATTATACTTTGTTACAATATGCAGTAGTCCTAATACATATATTTTTTCTTTTTCAAATTCACTGAGTTTTAAAGGATATTCAAAATTGTGCATTTTTAATAATTAATTATTAATCGGCACGCAACACGAGCTGGAAACAGTATACAAAAATTTACACAGATATATCATTAGGCTACTTAGATCCTAGATCTAGCCCGGACCGCATTGGCAATTTCCACTTTAAGTTTAATTGTAAATCATATTGGCCCTAGATCACTTCATTGGTAATTATTAAAAATTAATCTTTTATTAAAATTTGCCTATTAATTTTAACTTTTATAGTGAACCAGATGTGCGGGTATCCTATTGCATTTTCCACTATTAAATTATTAAAATAAAAAAATTATACTATAATTATTGAGATAATTGTAAAAATCCTAATAATAATACCTAATAATAATAGAATATTATTATATTATTTAAAAATAATTGAGTATTATATCAAGAAAAAAAATTTTAACAGGCAAATATAAATAATCCCTATAAGGACCCGATTATATTATATTAGTAGGTATACGTATACTGTTTACCCGCTCGAGTTATCAAAATGACCGACTGACGACGTTTGCCTGGATATAAGGCTGAATAGGTACAACTTTTATTCGATTAAGCACATGTACATTATCTCGATCAGGACCTAATTATATAACCCTATCAAACTTCTGATAGAACAAGACTAACATGTCCTAATCGGGGCCTGTGTATGTTACCCTATAAAATTCGGCGTTTGTAATTACTATTTTCCGATAAGGCATGTATACAGGGTCTTCATCAAGACCTGATCAGAATACTTGATTAAACTTACTTTCAACCGTGTTATAATTAGCCCGATTGAGTAATAATAAGGACCTAATCGGGTTGGCCTTAGTAAGGCATGCCTTAAGAATACCCGGTCAGGTCCTTATGATATGTCGGGCCAATTTCCAGTCGGGTTGTTTTACACTAAAATAATTATTTTTTATTAAAATTTACGTAATTTTTCGCATTATTATTGAACCATATTGCAAAGCCGTTTTCAACACATTCTCTCATGTTTACTTATTTATTAACAAATTGTTTATTTAAAAATTATTATAAACAATTAGAAAAACATGTTATATTCGTTGTACTCGTCGTCTTATTTCAACTCGAAAAATGTTTTTAAAAAATTTATTCATGTTATTTATAACATTTATTCAAACATACAGAGCATCTTTTGACTATTTTTCGCACCATCTCTGAGCCAATGGTGCGTTTTTTGTGGTTTTTCCAGTAGGCCTACTGGGAAACCACAGAAAAAAAAACGCACCATTGACTTTACCTCAGAGGTGGTGTGGAAAATAGTCAAAAGATGCACTGTCTGTATGTTTGAATAAATGTTATAAATAATATGAATAAATTTTTTAAAAACATTTTTCGAGTTGATATGAGACGACGAGTACAACGATTATAACATGTTCTTCCAATTGTTTATAATAATTTTTAAATAAACAATTTGTTAATAAATAAGTAAACATGAGAGAATGTGTTAAAAACGGCTTTGCAATATGGTTCAATAATAATGCGAAAAATTACGTAAATTTTAATAAAAAATAATTATTTTAGTGTAAAACAAGCGTTATCCGACCTATGCGCAATATTAGATAACTTTGCGCGTCAATAAAAAAATCAGCGTTCGTCGTACGAAAAAAATACAAGGGTCCTTTTTTGTTGCAAATTTTGTCCACAACAAGATGCATACGATAAAATTCGTCTCAAATAAATTCTAAGGTCTAAAAACAGCGAAAAACTAAGAGTAGTCCAAAAAATCAAAATTTTTTGCTTACATAGCTACAAACTAAAGAAAAAGGGTCTAAAAAATTGGTTACACCCTGAAAAGTATTCTTTGTAGTTCTCAGATGATGTGTGATTTTTTGGGAATTTTTAATTCCATTTTAAATGACTGAAAAAAATCACCGACCCAACATCAAAAAAACGATGAAATCGAGGGTTTTCGAGATTCGAGTCTCGGACTTTGACGGCGCGTGCAAGCTAAACGACTGACTTGACGATAAATGTTGTTCAGATCATTATTGTAGATAATTTTACGCTCTACAAAAAAGGTACGTATAGTTAGTTACCCTATCTTGCTTAGTTTTCGAGATATTTAAGAAAAAATAAAAAAAATTGCGTTTTTTGTTGATAATGTTGTTAATAACTTTTTAATGCGCATTAATTATGCGAAGCAAAATTAATCCCACTTACAGCACCTTAAATCAAAGCGATTCATGGTGGTTGCAACCTGAAAAGAGTAATTGGAAGGTTCGATGTCTAATATGACTGGCCTAATTGATAACAGTAGCTTCCTGTAAATGAGTAAAATCTAATATCAGTGGGTGCACAGATTGAGCGTTAATTATTTATGATACAATTATCAATTGGTATGCTTTTTAAAATTTTTGTAAAGTTAATTAATAAAGAATTTTGGACTCACGCTAAATATAGCAATTGCATAAATCTTTGCCAGTAAAACTATGCAGTCGCAAAATACCTAAAAATACAAGGCATGGGAATTCTACTGTTGTATCTTTTCCGTAATATGCCGACTGGTTCTCATATTGCGCTTACTTCTTGAGCATCTGTCATCGTATATTTTGACAGTTTTGCGTATTATATGAAGGGGTTATAGTGTAATGTAATTGTATAACGTAATAATAGTAATAATATAATATTAAAGCTAAACATTGCGCGCGTAGCGCTTTTAAAAAAATTTAATATATTTTATTATAATATTATAAATAAACAATTTCTATATAATATTTAAATAAATTAATTTTATATATTTGTTTGAGAATTAAACATTTTTTTGTAGCAGATACGTCTTCGTGATTTAATATAATTAATTTAATAATATGATGCAACAATATTGTAATGATATACCTACAGTCAGATTGATATACAGACGTGAAAAACTGTTAGACACCGGTTCGTGCAATTTCGCCGCGCCTATTAATATTAGCGAAAGTCGCAAAATAAACTAGCGACGCCCGAAAAGCCGCGATCCGTAACAAAACCCAAGTGTGAGTTTATGCGAGTTACGTATATTGCAACCTGCATCTAGGACGGTGATAAGTGTGGCAATCTTGGACACAAGGTCACCATTTCCCTCCCTTTTTAGCCGATTTCCTATATAGTACCAAAGGTAATTGATACTTTTGCACGGAAGTACATACTCATATAATAATAATTATACATATTTATGTATATAAGCAACTTCCGTTATTTAATAGAGAATTAAAATCTATATATAAGCAAAGATCATTTTATATTTTCTTTTTTCTGTTTCATGATATTTTGGTTTGTGAGACTAAAAGTGCATTCGATAATCAGAGAACTTTCGTAAATGAATATTTAATTTAAGAGTGCTAATATATATATCTCTAAATATCTCTGAAACTATTTCTGAAAAGAATAAAAGAAGAAATAAAATATATAATATTAAAAGCAAAAGTCTAAAGTAAAAATGCTATTTTCCATTTCTAAAAAAATAATTTTATAAGTTTTAATATGCATTTGTACATTTTAGCAGACTTCTTTTGTGTTATCTACAATATATCACGTGACTATAAAATCTGCATAATTTTCCGTATGTGCACGTGAATAGAGATCAGAGCTCCAGTTCGTCACTTCTGTAATGTTTTTCGACTCCAAACTTTCTCTGTTCGGCGCGTAAGTGTGCAGTGTGTGTCTATATTTTCGTTTAAACATCTTTATGAGATGCGTGAAATTGGCTTCTCGATTTCTTGTTTTGTAAATTAAATTTCCCTAATATGTCCTAAAATTACTCTAGAGAAAGCGTAAAAAATATAATTATTAATTTTTTTATCAAGAAAGTCAAGAACGATGCACAACTATTGACAATTTTATTGTATAAACAATTGAATTTTAGCGATAAATATATTTTTATTGAAAAATATTGCTTTAGCACTAAAATAAAAAAAAATAGATTTCTTTATACTTATAATCTAATCTACAGACATTTGGTTTTACATATACTTTTATTAATTTAATTGTTAACAAATAAAACAATTTGTGATACATTTTTAAAACAATGATAGGAAAGATATAGAAACAGATAGAAACTTGCAGAGTGCTAAATCTTTTGGGCTGTCAACTTTGAAATTCCATCTGATATACAATATAAAATGTCTCGCAAAATACTAATGTGCAGATTACTGCAGTAAATCACTGTCAAAGCTATTATTAGTGCGTCAAGTATGTGCGTCATCAAGATTTTGATTGTGTCGCTATTACGCTATCTGTTGCATAAATTTTCTTACTGAGTTTCTTTTTTAATTGGTCTCGACCTATTTCAACGAGAAATACGAGAATATCGGGAAAAAAATCTTTCCCGATACGATATTTTTATGGTCATTTACCTCGAAAAAAATGTCAGGAAATCACATTGTATAGCAAGATACTTTTATTTTCCAAAAGTTAGTCTATTATTTTGGAGTTATGGTTTATGCAGCACCTAAAATAAGTAATAAATTAATTTTGTGTATTTTTATGCAATTTAAAAAAAATTTTTTAAATATACGCTTTTATATAATAATTTCAAATAACTATGAAAAAGCAGGTTAGTACTCTTAACGTTTTTAAGATTAACTTTATTTATTTACTTTTTGTTAATTTTTATATATGTATACTTTGTTTGGGAAATTATGCTTGTATGTTTCACAGTAAAAATGGTACCTACGGTCACGCATGAGAGCAAAATCGCGTGCGTCAAGCCAGCGCCGCATGTTACGTAATTTCATTCATCGCGCAAGTAAAAGAGGCGCGATGATGCATTTTGCCTCGAGAATAATGTAGTTTTGTGATGGTGCCACATTGGCTACTTATTATCTGTCGATGTTACCATGGCAGTGGAAAGTTTGATTCATCAATGCATTATACTTTGCTTTATTATACTGCACGTACAGTCATTATATGTATGATGAGATGCAGCAGTTGTCGCTGCAGTGAGTTGAATGTCTGTTCTATTAATCTATTCTTTGTTCACGTGGTGCCGTTCTTTCCTTTGTTTTTGTTTCTTAATTTATTATACATATGTAACTTTATTTCGACAATCTTTAGCCATCTATTGGGCGACTTAAGAATCCTGTTCTCGCAGAACTTTTTATTTTTCTGAGAAAACTGATCTCGCAAGTGGTTTTTGCAAATCAGGGCATTTTATATTAACTTTATATTAATTTTTGTTGAGTTATCTCTTTGCAAAAGAATATGAGGATCTGGATATTTCTACTCTAATAGGAAAAAACGTTTTGTTAATTGGTTATAAATATATTTCATTAATTTAATTGGGCACAGTTATTTGCACGAAGAAAGCGTTTAATTGAATATATGAGGAATTTATATATAGGTATAGCGAACGTATAGTTTGGCATGCCTCGATTGCCGCGAGCCGAAACGTATAAGCTTTACATCGTACTCAAAGATAAAGAGTGGTACAAAAAAGATGGCAGCCTAAAAAGCCGGAGTGATGAATTCTGGATAACAATTGGAAGTATAATAAACACACCAGGTAACCATTAACGACTAACATAACTATTTCATTAATAATAAAATTAATATTTTCAAAGGCGATATAACCAATTACTGTATGATAAATTACTGCAGAATTTATAAATATATAAAAGCGATCCTTTGAAACCGGAATTGATCCAAAAAATTGTGGAAACAAATAAAGGCGACATATTAACTAGGCTGATGGCCTACAGAGACCATAGAGAGGCCTTTGTAGGCTATCTCCAAAAAGAAAAAGAGGTAAGTCTTTTATTTACCTGTTTATTCTAAATTTGGTACTTATAAATTCTATCTATTGTGTTTATTTTACAGATTCAATGGAAAGGTCATCACCGTCAAAATCGACATCAAGACATGTATACGCTCCATGTGCAAAATACAGATGAAACTGATGCATATAAAACTAAAATAAAAGAACTTAAAAGTTTAAATAATTTCTTAACTCAACGTTCTGATAGCGGTTTCTGATAGCGATATAAAACTAAAATAAAAGTTGAGTTAAGAAATTAAATAATTTCTTAACTCAACGTTCTGATAGCGGTTTCTGATAGCGATATAAAACTAAAATAAAAGAACTTGAAATTTTAAATAACTCAGCTCGATCTTCTCATTGCGGGAATCAGAAGAGTTAACTCTTCTGATTCCCGCAATGAGAAGATCGAGCTGAGTTATTTAAAATTTCAAGTTTTTTTATTTTAGTTTTATATGCATCAGTTTTTACTAAACCTTCCTCATTGTTTTGAAAGACCACTATTAATTCTTTCTTTTAAAGCTTGATTTTTGTTTATAGTCAAATTATTATTTAAAACTTCAAGTCTGTTCAAGTTTTGTTCTATTCAAGTTCTTCTTCTATAGTCAAATTATTATTTAAAACTTCAAGTCAGTCAAGTTTTGTTCTATTCAAGTTCTTCTTCTATGGGATCTCTCATTTCGTCTCTTCTCATGGGCAAGAATAGGTACTCCCGGTGGTTTGCCATTGCCTTCTGAGAGGTGGCGATCGAACAAAAACCGAATATATTCTTGATCAGATTTGAACTCGGATCTGCGGCTTACCAGCCTAGCGCACATCTCTCTGCGCCACGATCGCCACAGAAACGTCGTGTTAATTAATTAATTAAATAAAGATTCCCAGTTTGGTCAAAACAAACACGATTCCTACTTATTACATGACACCATTCAAGAATTAAAGGAAAATATAAGAGTATTTTGTAGAGTTCGCCCACTAACTCAAAAAGAACAGAAAGAAACGTAAGTATTTTGTAATTATTAGAGAAAAATGAATTAATTATTAAGACAAGAGAATTATAACTCATAAACCAGGCATTTCCGGACATATGTGTATATGACATTTTTTCTTGTGTGTAGAGAACTCACCCTCCAAAGTACAAATATTTCTGAATCACCCTGTATATATATATATGTATATGACTTTCTTGATCTGTTTTACGAGATAAAGTCTTCGGGTTAAGATCAGCTTTTGAAATCAGTAATTCATCTCTCTTATTGTTTGTTAGTTCTGATACTATTAACATTATTGCACTTTTTATTATCTGTTACCTGGTGGTAACAGATCTGTTGGCTTTCAAAACAAATTTATCTCAATAAACTTAAATCAACATTTCGATATTACATTTAATTTAATATATGTGTACTAATTCTATTATATGTATTTAATACTCTAACAATACTAAAAGAAGGAGATTTAAAAGAATATAGGCAAAACTTTAATGATATGGAAGACTACAGATAAAGTATTGCGCGAATATAACTTTATTCAATTCTACAAAATACAATATTGATTTCTGTAATATACATTTTATGCATGATCAGCTTTTTTTAATACTTACACCGATAATTAAATACACATATAATAGCGACAAAATTGTATTACATAAATAATTATGGAAGGCAAGAAAGCAATTGTTTCTATTAATTATTTTGCAGAATTTTGCATATGTATATAAAAATATATAATCGTCATTAACACATCACATAAGTTTAGAATTTAGAATAAGTTTAGAGATCATACACATATAAAACTTGGCACACGCTAAACACAAGTTTTTTTTGTTAGTGACAGTGCATTTGTGGAGAATTTAACTTGCACATTTATGATATTTTAAATATAAATTATTTAATGCAATTTGACATTAATTCTTGTGAATGGCAAATAAAAATTGTGCTGGCAAAATAATATTTATATAAACTTTATTTACTTTAATATCACTCGAAGGTAGGCTACATCATGTATTTATATATGGAAAATCCATTTCATTAAGTTAATTGTATTTTATCAACACGATCACACTCCTCTTACATAAGTACATCTCCGTTGCATAATTTGAAAAAAAAAGAACCATTTGTTACAACTTACTCATATTGCTCAAGAGTTTGATCTGGTAATATTGGTATTTTTTTGTCATTTGATGTTAATAATATAAAATTCAATGCTTTTGGGAAAATTGCTTTTTGAATAGAACGTTTTTTTTACAGAACATTGCCTTCATGAAATTGATTTGATACGAATGCAGTATTTATTTGTAATATTGTTAATTTGTAATATTATAAATTTATAAAATAAATTTTTGTTTAAATAAAATTTATTTTTTTATTTATAAAAGAAAAATCTATTCGTATTTCTTATATATTGTTCATATAATTTTTCTAATTTACCTACTCTAATTCAAACATCAATATTATTGACAATTTTAGAATAAATGATTAATTAGACTCTCGATATTAAAACTAACAAGTAAAAAGGAAAAGTGGGCTATGAGAGTCATGAATTTTAGAATCTGCAGGCATATTCTAAAAAGTGAAATACCTGGAGAAAAAAATATGAAAACTTTTCTTTTGGATATTCTTAACAAGAACCTCATTTGCTACAATATTATTCGACGAAGAAACAGTCCATGTGATTATATATGGAAGATAGAGAAAAAATTAAGCTAGTGATTATACTTCTCTTATATAAGTACTACTTCGTTGTACAATTTCAAATCTTAATTAAAAAAAGAAGAAGAACAATGTTATTCAACGTGATTGCTTGGCACTCAAGTTAAATAATATTGCTATTTATTTTACTATTTGTAAATAACATCAAATTAAAAAGAAAATTTAAATTAAAACTGAAATTATTTTTTTTAAGAAAGAGCAGATTCTACTTATTGTTAATCTTATTCTTGTAATTTTATTTCGACACTAACATTGAAGTACTTTTGATATAGTATATTTTTTTACAGAACAACACGTGCACTCGCAAAATTTTATACAAATATATAATTTATATATTGCTACCAAAATAAATAAAATTAGAATAAAAATTTATTTCTTATTCTGTAAGACAGAATTTTATTTATATTTTTAATTTATTGTTCATAAAATTTTTTTCTGGTCCAAATATAAATGTAGCTTTAGACGGACTTTGAGCACGACTGGGAACTTAGAACGAATAAATTGTATAATTACAGAACAAATAAAACTAATTATTAAATCACTTGGTAATGGTCCTGCGCTGCTCTCCCCCACTTCAAATTGTTTGCTCAAATGATCATGCGCAGACTAAGAAAACTACATTGAAACACAGTGTAGAATGTTATTTTCCTTCTACGCATGTGCTATTAAAATTAGAGTGACTACTGAGGGGATGTTTCAAAAAGAGGGATTCTGCAATATATAGAAGCTCGATTGCGTTACTCTTGATTCGACTTTGCCATATATTCGTTAAGATCGTTCGTGCTCTTGTGTGCTACTTCGCAGGAAAATTTTTATTTGAAAAATGTTTGCTGCATTATTTGCCTTTGTGCTCGTGACAGCTTATGCTGCAGTTGAAATACGTGAGTAAACAAGTACTAGCCATATTTATTTCTATCACGATACACGTACATTAATTTTCCATGAAAGGGTGAAAGAAATACACTTGTTTTGAAATTGTGTTATTTTGTACTACAAGCAGCTCTTATCGCGATAATTAAGTATTTTAACAATTTGGCAAATGTTAAAGATTAACGAATAACTACGTAAATAATTCTTTTTGTTAAGGACAAGTAATTAATTGCAACACACATAAACAAGAATATAAGCTAAATTATTTCTTTTCTCATGCAAATGTTCCGTTTACACATTTTACATCTTTTGTCTAGAATCCTCAAGAGTACGAAATAAAGTTTCAAAGTCTTATACTTTTAAAAACTATATGATCGAAATGCAAAACAACAATGTGTAACAACAGATTAAAAATTTAAATTATATTTTAATTTACAATAGTATCAAGGTGTCCCGAAATTCGCGAATCAAAATACCATAGCAATCAAGTTCTCAAAAAAATAAATTTAAAACGTATTTGCCACTTTTCTCATGCAAATGTTCCGTTTACACATTTTACATCTCTTGTCTAGAATCCTCAAGAGTACGAAATAAAGTTTCAAAGTCTTATACTTTTAAAAACTATATGATCGAAATGTAAAACAACAATGTGTAACAACAGATTAAAAATTTAAATTATATTTTAATTTACAATAGTATCAAGGTGTCCCGAAATTCGCGAATCAAAATACCATAGCAATCAAGTTCTCGATAAAATAAATTTAAAACGTATTTGCCACTTTTCGTTCCGAGCAGTAGTTTCTGAGATAAAAAGGTTTAAACGTGGCCAATTACAGATTACGATTAAACGGAAGCCTGTCCGTGAGTCGCGCGTCAATGGTGTTAGTGATCGCGAACTTCACGCTCTCATAGGCATTAGACAAAAAGATTGTTTGCGTGACGTCCGTATAATACCGCGTGATGTTGCGTGTAATATTTGTTGCGAATTAGATGATGCTGTTAATAAACAACGTGTGTTTAAGCATAAATTTATCTTATTCATTACGCAATGAATAAGATAAGTTTATAATTTATCAGAATTATATCGCTACTAATTTGTGTATCACAATATCAATAAGAAATATAAATAAGAGTTAAATAATTGCAATCAAGTGGCATATGAGTCAGTATTTTCTACAATAATTCTAATCTTTTTAATTTTATACATCTATTCCTTTATTCTCTTTAGTCTTTAATTATATCGAAACATTTATTTGATTATTTCTTTCTTATCATTCATTCATTCATCCTCTCAAAAATGTACCGGTTATACATTATTACTTACGTGATATTACTACTCATACATACATATTACTACTTACGTGCATGCTGATTTATAACTATGCGAATTTTAAGGTGAAATAATTCCATTTGTCATTACAGCTAGTGACTTACTTATGAATTAATTGATTGAATTTCAGCGCAATTATCTACTAAAAATTTAAACAACAATTGTTAATTGAACAAGTCATAAATTACAAAATTTAATTTTCAATGAAAAGGATATTACATTATTAAATTATAAAAGATTACACGGTAGTATTAGATTTTAAAAGTAGTAAACTCTTAGTTTACTTAGTTTATTTTATTTATGTAAAATTAATTTAGCAATAGGATTAAGGGTTTGTTTTATTCTCGTTTTATTCTTTGTTTTATTTTTTAATTATACATGAAGAAGCTAAGAATTGGATTTAAAAATTAATATGTATGGCACGCCGTTTTGTTATTTAATACCATCGTAAAAATTCTACCAAAATAAATTGATATTAAAAGAAAGGAAATTATTATGTCTAGACATACTTATAATTCATCAAATTACAATTAAGCTATAGTTATTAAGCACATAATTGAAAATGCAGAATTAAAATTATGTTTAGACAAAATATTAATTCTAAATTTATTTTATGTCTTGACATAAAATTTTTTTCGGGAATTTTTTTTATTGATATTGTAATACAAAAATTAGTAGCGATATAATTCTGATGAATTATAAATTTATCATATTTATTACGTAATAAATAAGATAAATTTATGCCTAAACACACGTTGTTTATTAACAGCATTATCTAATTCGCAACAAATATTACACGCAACACGCGGTATTATACGGACGTCACGCAAATAATCTTTTGTCTAATGCCTGTGAGAGCGTGAAGGTCGCGATCACTAACACTATTAACGCGCTACTCACGGACAGGCTTCCGTTTAATCGTAATCTGTAATTGGCCACGTTTAAACCTTCTTATTTCAGAAACTACTACTCGGGACGAAAAGTGGCAAATACGTTTTAAATTTATTTTTTCGAGAACTTTATTGCTATGGTATTTTGATTCGCGAATTTTGGGACACCCTGATTGCTATATAGGTATTCTATGTAGTATTTACAAATAATGTTAAAATAAAACCAGTTAGGCATTAGAAATCAATATTATCTGAACTGTGGGAATAAATAGAACAATCATTATCTGTATACGTGAGAACGTATGGATAAGTACGAATCTGGGAGTGCAAACTCTGTTTACGAACGTTTAACTTTAATTAAGGCGGTACCTCCGCAGAATCGTTTTTTCAAGAATTTTTTAAAACTTGGCGTACATATTATTAGATATGTTATCTAAACATCTGTGCAATTTAAGTGAGATTTACCATCCCTAATAAGCCGAGATATTTACATTTGAAATTGGCATGATTTACATGTAATCTATGTACAAAACATGAATCAACGATACGTTTTTAATTCTACCGTCAAAACTATGTTTAAGAATTGAATAAAAAATTATACATTATCAAGAGCCGAGATAATGTCTCGCGTCAAATGCATGTTTAAGCATTTATTTAGTCATATATAAAACATTTAATATTATAAATCCGCTTGGAAAGGAATAGTCGTCGAGTATCTTATCTTAAATTGTTTAAGTCTGAAATGATTTAAATACATAATGATTCAATTACGCGTAAATAAAAAATCGGAGTATTAAATATATAAAAAATGTATACATATAAAAGTGTAAAAAGTTTGGAAAGGATAAAAAATAAAGCTAAATTTAAAACGTTCTGCCCTTGCGTGAAGCGTGATGTGAATAACTTAAATAAGATTAACAAGAAAAATTATTTGACCAAACTGACATTTTTACTGGCGAAGAAAAGAATTTTATATTTTAAATAAGATTACTTCAGACAAACGAAATGATATGAGAATAGCGTGTGCAACGCGACGTCTCGGAAAAGATAGATAGCATTTTTTTCATTTTGCTGCAACGGCTCGGCTCACATTAAGGTGGTACTTCCACAGAATCGTTCTTTCAAGAATTTATTAAAACTTGGCGTACACATTATTAGATATGTTATCTAAACATTTGTGCAATTTAAGTGAGATTTACCATCCCTAAGCCGAGATATTTACATTTGAAATTGGCATGATTTACATGTAATTCATGTACGAAACATGAATCAACGATACGTTTTTAATTCTACCGTCAAAACTATGTTTAAGAATTGAATAAAAAACGAGAGAATACTAGAGAGGGATTACACAAATATTCTGAAAAAAAAAAAGGAAATAATTTACCATCTATCTTTGAAAATATAGCCTTGAGAAGCATGACATTTTTGGTATTATCATGATGTAAATGTCAATATATCGATATATCGCATATCCGACAGCATGTATGGTCTGTATACGTAACTTGTTCCGTGTGTTGATGCACAGCGCGGAAAGTTCTAGCAAAAAGTTTACTCCCATCGGTGTGACAAAAATAGTTAATAAAAGAAGTTATGTAATGGTAAATAATATTCTTTATATTATCTATTAGTATCACGTCGATATTATATATGTTTTATACATTTTTCTACGATGATTTGATTAAATTATTGATCTCTTAGACATGTCCATGGGACGAAACTTTTGGCCGAGGTTGTCGCGAAGGTACCACCTTAATTAGAATTTTAACATTATTGTAATCTAGTAAATATTAAACCGAATAATATATATTTAAATTATTTTACTAGTAGATATTCACACATATATTATATTAAAAATATTTTCTTAACTCCCTCTCCTCCTCTCCTCTTAAGTGCGCAGCTGTGCTTATATGCAAAGCGATTTTTTATGCTCCATGTGACTCATCTTCCTTATGAAATTCGAACTGAAAATGCAGCTTTGCACATCTATGACAGCCTTTCTGCAATTTAATACAAAATTGCAAATTTAAAAAATAATTTAATCTCTTTATAGCCTCCTACGTTCATGTGTGTGGTGTCAAAGATCCCAACTACGCTGAATGCATTGTGGACAACATCAACAATGTCAAGAGTAAACTTTGTACAGGAATCCCAGAATTTAACATTCTTCCGATCGAGCCAGTAATTATTGACGAAATAGTTATCTATGATACAGATAAACTTAAATTGAATCTTAAAGATTCAAAAGTAACTGGAATATGTAATTTCGACGTAACATCTCATCACATAATTCCTGAAAAGTTTCTCTTCAATTTTGACGTCACACTCAAACACCTTGACATGTACTCCACATATGACTTTGACATACGTGTATTAGTGCTACTTGCTAATAAGGGACTAATTCACGTTTCTGCAGGTATATATAGGATATAGTTGATCTTACATTAAAATAAGACGAAAGTTTAGAACTATTTACTTCAATATAAAAATTTGTTTTTATTTCATTGAAATTACTAAACTATGTTTTCTTCCGCAGATAACATAGGAGTGAAACTAAGCGTGGAGTTGAAAGTGGCAACTAAAAATGGTAAAAAACAAATATATGCAGCAAAAATAAGCACGATTCTTGATATTAAAACATTCAATTATGAGTTCGATGATAGTGAGAAGGACTTAGTTCAACTACATGAAGTTCTTAAAAATACCATAAATAAAAACGAAAAGGATATTATCAGCAAAGTTAAGCCGATACTAGAAGAAACGGTCTCCAAACTGGGCATTTCAGTTATTAACAATGCAATGTACAACAGATATGAGCAACTGTTTCCCGAGCAAACATCATAAATCGCCTAGAACTTTGAGATTTATTGTCTCAAAGTGTGATATGCATCTTATAATGCATCCGATCTAACTAAAGAATAATTGAAATATATTATGTATATTATATTTTAAATTATTAATAAAATAACATTATTTAAAAAATTAGTGTTGTTTTATCTAAGTTGAATAATGAAAGCAAACATTTAATCGTTAGTGACAGATTGTTAGCGCAATAGCACAGATTGCATGGAAATAAATTAGTCAAATAAAAATGTTAATAAAATTGAGATATTATGTATGTTTTGTTACATTTGTATCTATAACTCTAATACTTAAAATTAATAAGTTTGTTACATATATTATTTAATATAATAGTAGCTTTCCATTTACATCAAAACTCAGTTAATTCTCACTTGTGACGTCATAACTCAGTTGAATGCACGTTCCTTTTGGTGCCGATGGCAAGTGAGATTCAACAACGGCTTCTTTCTGAGCAAGAAATTCACTGCAAAACAGTTCTTTTCAGGACCATTAATTTTTCAAAACATCAGAAAATTTCTCATTTGCAAAGATAAATAAAGCATTCCTTCCCTACGTTTCCGTAATCTAAACATCTAACGAAAAGGATTGTGATTTTTACGTAGGTTTTGTGATTGTGATTTTTGTGATTTTTATCGGGAAATATGTGATGTTTCTTTAAGTGTGTTCTTAAATTTGGTAGAACATATTGTTTCCAGGATGACCGAACTTCTTCTCCACAAATCCTGCAATTTGCAAGCAAGTGTTCTAATCGTTCGAAATAATCCAACAACTCGCTGCTTGTTGCTCGTAATTTTATTATATTTATTCTGTATTGTAGGATGTTTAACATAAGTACATATAAAAACTGAACATTTTATACATATATTTGACTCGAATTTTTGCAAAATGTAAGACAAAATGTTAGACTAATAAATATCTAATCTTAATTTCTTATATAATTAATTGTACATCTACAAATAATCTATAAATAATTGATAAAAAACGTAAATATGAAAAATTCATGTTTTTTCAAATTATATATGCAAAATAATTGTAAAATTATAGTTATTGCGATTGAAAAGGTACATTTATGACCCGAGTTGCAAATAACTATTATATGGATGCCCTAAAAAAAGCTTTTTTTGTTGATAGTCTAAGAGCTGACGACACTTTTGGCCAAGTGATTTTATAAAACACGATTTTCCGTTTTAACCTGCGTGGACGACTCTCCTTCGATAATTTAAACACCTGGCTGGCCGTACCTGGGGGGGTTTAGAAGTACGCAGGTAAGAAAAAAAATAGATTTTTGAGTCATAGTATAAGTCTTAATTTTTATCGGATATTGATAATTGGTCACTCAGAAACATGCAAGTAAATTGCCAGTTTGATTGGTCGGGAGAATTATAGTCGCCAGGCTTAATTATAAATAATTATTTTTAAGTCATACTATAAAAGCTGGGTTTTTTTTAGTAACAAGTATAGTGCTAACACATGCCACCCAAAAAAACCAAATGAAAATTTTGGTGGCAACATCTCTAAAAAAATTATTAATAATGCACAAAGCCGGCGCGCGGCGGAGGGGTTCGACGATGGCTTTAATTGTTTTTAGCGTTCATGAGTTTTTAAAAACGAAGATTCGACACAATTGAAGACATCATGGAAAATTTGCAGACGATGGAGTTACGCGCAAATCGTGTATCAGGACTGTTTTTCAAGACTAACTTAAGAAGGAATACATCGCACTCATAGAAAAATACTATCACAACTCATAAAATTTAAAACTTGATTTTGAGTTTAACTTATATAAAACAATATGTCTAAAATGTTATATACCTATGTGTTATAATAGTGTCACAAGTCTATGTATGAAATCCGCTGCACGAGGCAGAAGTGTCCTTATTTTTTTAAACCGGTTATTTTGCGGTCGCTGATGGATGAATAGCGTTATAAGTGGCTACACAAGGCAGAAGTGTCCTTATTTTTTTAAATTTGTTATGTTGCGGTCGCTGATGGATGAATAATGTTATAAGTGGCTACACGAGGCAAAAGTGTCCTTATTTTTTTAAACCGGTTATGTTACGAACGCTGGATAAATAGTGTCATATAAGTGAATTGAATGAATAGTGTCATAAGTGAAGTGTGTGACAAGTGAATTTTACACCAGACCTCTTCAAGAAAGAATATAAGTTTTATTATAACAAAATTTTAATTGCGTTAGATCTTACAATTCAAAAAAATTAAATTTTTTTTTTCTTTTTCCTGAAAATTGTGAGTTTTTGAGATGTGACAGGAATTTTTTAAGAGTGCGATATATCGATGGAGACAAAACTGAATATTGTGTCTGAAAAATTATTAAAGCAAAAGTTCGAGAACTTTTCGAACAGATTTCGCATATCCTCAATTATATCGTTGGAGAGATTGGTCAAACATTATCACACAAGTGGATCTTTTCTTAAATCAAGAGACACGGTAGTGTCTCGCGCTAAGTGTACGCATGCGAGACACAGTCGACACAGACTGTGTATCTATACGCAAACCGTCGCATATAGATTATCGAATCTCAATAAAGGCTGAACCAATCAAGTTCTGTGTAGACTTAGTCGATAGCTTGAGTTCGAATTATATAATAAGTCTTAATTTTTTGTCTACGTGTTCTACGAGCGGAGATATTGCAATGCAAAGTCCGATTTGATAAATTTACATTTAAGAAATGTCATCACACATTATTGAAAAAAAATCCTCTTCCAACTTGTGATGTAAGATGGCGTTTAGCGTTTTGTAGAGTCCTTCAAATCGGTGATCATGGACATAAGCTGAGTGTGTGTTTAATTGTGTGTATTTTCTGAAGTAATTATTTATACGGAAACACTTCCACGAGTACCTCAGACGAAGAAAACGAGTTTCAAATTATGACATGCATGTTGATAGCATTTATTTTCTCGCCGTTTACATATTATCATTTTAAAATGAAAAAGTATGTTCATTGTGGTTTTGCAACGATTAATAATAAACATGACCTTAGATTGATAGTTTGAATATAATAGCGAGTGCTTAATTTGTCTTCTATATATCTTTTCAGCATGTGTTTGCATACTCGTATACATATCAAGATCCAATCCAGAGAACATTATGACGTCTAAAACACGTGATTTTTTTCTTATTTTTATAAGACGTTATATAAGATATTTTATTTTAACTAATTTAAACAATCTCTTTTAAACATTTTGCAAAATAAAAATTAATAATACGGAATCGTGTTAACAAGAAGTAAAATACTGTTACAACTAGTTAAGAATTATGCAGTATTATTCTTTTTATTATATAAGAACTGTGTGGTACAAAATAAATGCGTGGTGTCTCAACGAAAGTTTCGACTCAAGAAGAACCCAGAATAAAGTAACATAGATAGGGAGCAACTCAAACATTTTCAATAGCAATGCCATCTGGCTTAATTATAGAGTACCTTTTCTCAACAAGCTCACTTACTCTTAATTAAAGAAATTACATACAAATTAACTTTAAACAATATTTAAATCTTGGGCCGGGAAGCGGCTTAGTTAGGATGTCTGCCAGTTGTTCTTCTGTCGCCAGGTATTCCACATTGATCATCCCCTTCTGTTGCATCTCTCGAACATAGTGATAACGCACATCTATGTGCTTAGTCCTTTGATGATCTTGTGGATTTTGCACGAGCTTTAAAGCTCCCTGATTGTCGCAATTGATTGGAATTGCGTCTTGATTTTGGTTCAAGTCAAGTAATAATTGTCTAAGCCACATAGATTGCTTTGTGGCCTCAGCTAATGAGATATACTCAGCCTCAGTTGTTGATAAGGCTATGATTCGTTGTAGCTTATTGAGCTCCAGGAAACTGCTCCGCCATTCAGCATGAAAATAAAGCCAGAGGTTGACTTCCTTGTCTCCTGATCTCCTGCGTAATCGGAATCACAAAATCCTTCCAGTTTGTTTGTTCCATTTCCTTGATAAGTAATTCCAAGATCCAAGGTTCCCTTCAGGTATCTTAGAATATGTTTTACAGCTGCCCAGTGAGTTTTATCATAGGCATCCATAAATTGGCTTAATTTACTAACAGAGTAGGCTATGTCTGGACGGCTTCCTATCATTAAGTAAATCAAACAGCCAACTGCTTCTTTGTATGGATAATTATTCTCACCATTTAATTTTTCGGTTGATTTAACTAGCTTTACGTTGATATCCATTGGAGTCGATAGCGCCTTACATTCCTCCATGCTAAATCTTCTCAATACCCTTTCTAAATAGGATCTCTGATGTATCTTCAGAGTGTTGTTGACAGCATCTCGTTCAATCTGCAATCCAACAAAACAGTTTGCCTCTTCTACCGAAATTTCGAAGTGCTCTTCTAAATATTCAAGGATTTTCTTTGTCCCATCTTCAGAATTACTACAAAGAAGTCCATCATCGACATAGATCCCAAGGATAATAATAATTCCATTAGCATCCATCATGATGTAAACGCAGTGATCAGAATCTATGCGCACAAAACCAACATCTTCCAGGAACTTATTTAGCTTTTCATTCCAGGATCTTGAAGCTTGTTTCAAGCCATAAAGTCCTTTCTTCAGTCTGCAAACTCGATCTGTGCCATCGTTGAAGCCTTCAGGTTGCGTTAAGTACAATTCCTCTTCCAACTCTCCATACAAAAATGCGGTTTTTACATCAAAATGAACCATATTTAGATTATACCAAGTTGCGAGAGACAGAATAATTCTGATAGAATCCATCTTCATTACAGGAGCAAATGTTTTTCCATAATCAATACCAGGCTTTTGAACAAAACCTTTCGCAACTAATCTAGCTTTGTACCTTGGAGTAGTACAATTTGGACGTTCCTTTATAGTAAGAACCCACTTGCATTGTATTGGAGTTCGGCCTTGTGGTAGTTTCGTCATTTCCCAAGTTTCGTTGCGTAGTAAGCTTTCATACTCTTCCTCCGTGGCAACCATCCAATGTCTTGAGTCTTCCGATTTAACTGCTTCAGCATAATCTGGTGGTACTGACGTAACCAGGAAACAATGTTCATTATATCTCTTGGGAGTATTAAGTTTTGAGCGATCGCGTAGTTCTCTTTGAACCTTTTCATATGACTTGTTTTTTGATCCCACTGGTCGTCCAGTTTTTCGTGGTTGAATATCTTCGTTATCTTCATCATCAACATCTGAGTTTTCTTCTATTTCTTTTTCTTGATGTTGTCCAATTGAAGATCCAGAACAATGAGGCGGATCCTTCTCACTTGGTATGTCCAATGAAATGCTTGCTGTATTGCTCAGTTCAGATGTGTCATCAAATTTAACATCTCTGCAGATATCAACACGTCTTCTTTCTTCATCCCAAATTCGAAAGTTCTTGTTTGTGTCAGTGTAGCCAACTAGTTTACCTTTCCTTGATTTAGACTCCCACTTCTTCCTTAATTGCTTTGGAATAAGGGTGTAGCAAGTGGTTCCAAAAACTTTCAGATGTTTTACCGAGGGCTTCTTGTTGAACCATTTCTCATACGGCGTTTTATCTTCACCTGTTGCAGGGATCCGATTCAAAGTATGGCAGTATTTACAGCTTCTGCTTACAATTCCTTTGGTAGTCCTTTCGCATACAACATGCATCTCGCGTGATCAACCAGAGTTCTATTTTCTCTTTCTGCTCGACCATTCTGCTGTGGATTATATGCAGCACTCATTAGATGTTTGATTCCATGTTGTAAGAAAAAACTTTTGACTTTATCATTATCAAACTCAGTTCCCTTGTCACTGAAGAAAGTCTTCATCACCTTTCCAGTCTCGGACCGCTGATCAGCTACAAATTGTTTCAATTTCTCCAGAACTTGATCTTTTGTTCGTATGAAATAAACTTTGGTGTATCCGCTGGCTTCGTCTTTCAACTCTAGATAATATCGGGATCGACTTAATGACTCGACTTCCATCTTGCCACACAAATCAGCGTGAATTACTGCTCCAACTTCTTTACTCTTGGTTAGTCTCGATTTATAGGGCTGCTTCTGCATTTTTCCCATGGCACATCTATCACAAAAATAGTTTTCATTCAGATCAATTCTTCCTAAACCATCAACTAACTCAGATTTAGCCATTTTTTCAATTGTCTTCGGAGATATATGGGCAAGACGTTCATGCCATAACTTTAAGCTTTCTACGGCAACATGAGCTACTTCGGCGTTAACTCTAATCTTCAAGCTGTATAAATTATTGGGACCACGAACTCCAACTAACAATAAGATAATTTTATCCTCGTCAAATACCTTGAGCTGTTTACCTTCCAATTCAACCTTGAATCCTCGCTCTGTAAGTACTCCCAGACTGATCAAACCTTCCTCGCATAAGTTCGGCACCCATAATACATTTAGTATTTTCCTTTGAATCCAGATTGTTCCATTAAATAGTTCAGCAACAACCGTTCCACGTCCTTTTGCCACCATCTTTGAGCCATCTCCTACGGTCACATTTATTACATGGTCAAATAAAACTAGATCAGTAAATGAATTTTTGTTTCTAGTCATGTGGCTCGAGCTCCCTGAATCGCCTTTCCATAAATCGCTACAATATCTATCCACTTGTACTAAAAGTCCTTTTTGTTGACTTCCATTAGTTTGTGCAGTAGATTTTGACTTACAATTTACTCGCAAATGTCCTTGTTTTCCACATATCCAGCACTTACGCTTCTCCTTGTCATTGTAGTTCTTCTTTTGAGCTTGTTTCTTCGTTTCAGGAACTTTGGCAACCAGAGCTTCTCCTACTTCAACAGGATTTCTATGTTTATTCTTAATATCTTGTTCAATTACTTGTAATTGTGCCTGAATATTACTCAGAGTCAGTACAGTGCCTGCAGCAGCAGCGATGCGATACGACTGTCTAAAGAAATCATAATCTTTCGGCAAATCGTTAATTATTTTAGCAATAAGCGCAGCGTCCGTGATCTTTTCTCCTATGGATTCCAAATTCTGTTTAATTATTAAAAGTCCAGAAAAGTAACTTGAAACTGTCATGCTTGAATCAAAACAATACTGATGAAATTCCTGATTTGCTAAATATTTGTTCGTTTCTGTATTCTGTTCGCGCAAACTTACGATCGTATCCCATATCTGTTTTGAGGTTAAACAGGCTCGTATCGCAGCATGGTGATCAGCATCCAAACTTGATGATATGATTAAACGTGCTTTGGCATCACTCTTTTTCCATATATTTACTGCATTAGCGTTTGAGTTATCAGCCAGAAGAACAGGGCAAGCTGTAGATCCATCGACGATATCCAGAACTTCAATCGATTCCAATTTCCAACGCAGCTCGCGTGTCGAACTTCCATCTCTGATAGCTTTCCTTCGTCAAAGTCGGCAAATTGAACAGCATTTTATCCGCCATTGCTTCACTTTCTTTCGTACAGTCCACACGTATACAACAGTCACTTCAGTTCGTCAAAATAAATACTTGTCTCTCAGTTCACTTTACAGAACATAAAGAAATTCAACTATGGTTATTGCGTATTCCTCACTGGGCCCATAACCTGTTACAACTAGTTAAGAATAATACTACATAATTCTTAACTAGTTGTAACAAATACGAAAGAGGAGTTAATGTTGCTTGATAAATCGGCATATAAATAATTTAATCATATTTACATAACTTTGATAACAATCTATATACAGGGTGTCCCATTTTAACTTAAACAGCTGAATAACATGAAAAATTGCAATGTAATCAAAAAATGTTTTAGACAAAAGTTGTATGGTCTAAAGGGGGACATAAGATGGTGGTAATGATTTGACTTTGGATGGTCGTTTGAAGCTCACGTAAACGTCACCTTCGATTTCTTAAATGGAACCCCCTATATTGTAGTATATCGTTTGAAAGGGCATAAAATAAGAAAAATTTTGGCGCAAACCAGAGGTCGATACGTTGACCCGTTCGGGAGTTATTTAGGGTTAAAAATTGACTTTTTCCAACTTTGACTTTAAATAACTGCCGAACGGATCAACGTATCGACCTCTGGTGTGCGCCAAAATTGTTCTTATTTTATGCCCTTTTAAATAATATACTACAATATTGGGGGTGTTTCATTTAAAATTTTTGAGTTGCAGTCCCCTGGGACACTAAAAAATTTTAAGTAAAACTCCCATATTGTAGTATACCATTTGAAAAGGCGTAAAATAAGAAAAATTTTGGCGCAAACCAGAGGTCGATACGTTGATCCGTTCGGGAGTTATTTAAAGTCAAAGTTGGAAAAAGTCAATTTTTGACCCTAAATAACTCCCGAACGGGTCAACGTATCGACCTCTGGTTTGCGCCAAAATTTTTCTTATTTTATTCCTTTTCAAACGATATACTACAATATAGGGGGTTCCATTTAAGAAATTGAAGGTGACGTTCACGTGAGCTTCAAACGACCATCCAAAGTCAAATCATTGCCACCATCTTATGTCCCCCTTTAGACCATACAACTTTTGTCTAAAACATTTTTTGATTACATTGCAATTTTTTATGTTATTCAGCTGTTTAAGTTAAAATGGGACACCCTGTATATTACAACAGATATCGCGGTTTTGTCGTTAGTAAAGTTACGTAAGTATTAAATCATTGATATATTGATGTATTAGATATAATTCCAGCTTACTGTCTCGTATTCTTTGTCTCTTGACTTAACGCGTTTCCGAACAACATTGCCTTAATTATGTTGCTGTGACACTATAAAATAATGTAATAAGGTATCTAAGTACCAAATTAGTTGTTTCGTGTATATGGGGGTTTAATACCATACACCAATTTCGTGCAATTTCAAGAACTTTATTTATCACAAATTCGAGGTCTCGGCCTTAGTATATTTATATCTAAAGGAGAGCTCGGTCTCCTCTGTATTCGGATAAGGACTCGGCCTTATAACTTAACGTAAAAGATATCTAGACACTTCGTATCAATCGCTCTGTTCACCAGTACAATTCTGCCGCGGTCTCGCCCGTCGTCCGATATTTATAACGTTTCTCGTTCACAACCTTTGACCAATAACGTAACGCGCTCCAATTGGGTAAGTAACGATTGGAGCGGCTCAAGTTAAAGGAACGATCGCGGGTCGGAGACCGCAATCATAATCGCGCGACAGATCTCAAAGCGCTTAAATCCGAGACACCAAAGATATCGTTTTTATGTCAATTACCTCGCTCGGCGAGGCTTTAGCGGGCCCGCTACGTTTCGTCGCAACATACTCCCCCCGTTGAGAGGGTAACGATCAACCGCAGTTTATATGCATTTGTCTTACATCGGTAAGACTGTTATAATTATAAATTATACGCGTTTGTCTTACATCGGTAAGACTGTTACAATTATACGCGTTCGTCGTACATCGGTAAGACTGTTAAAATTATACGCGTTTGTGTTACATCGGTAAGACTGTTACAATTATACGCGTTTGTCTTACATCGGTAAGACTGTTACAATTATACGATGTTCGTATATTATTGAGTTATTGCTCGACAGGAAGTGGATATATATATTTCACGGCTCGTTTTAACGTTCTTGTTGCTGTTTTCACGGAAACGGCTCGCACTATTTCGTCTTGGCCTGGATGCACTTCTTCGACCTTGCCCAATGCCCATTGGGTGCAAGGGAGGCCCTTTTCCTTGAGGAGCACGATCGTTCCTACGTTGATTTTCTCTCCGTCCTTGCTCCATTTGCGACGAACTTGGAGCTCGTTGAGATACTCCAGGCTCCATCGTGCTTAAAAGTCCTGTCGAACCTTGGATATGTGCTGCCAGGTGGACAAGCGATTGGCTGGGACAGACGAGAAATCAGGCTCGGACATATTGATCAATGGTCTGCCGATTAAGCAATGTGCAGGCGTGAGGACCGAAAGATCATTAGGATCGGATGAGAGGGGGGAAATAGGTCTGGAATTCAATATTCCCTCAACCTCTATCGTGAAGGTGTTTAGTTCTTCCAACGTGAATAAGAGCTCTCCGACTACACGTTTGAAATGGTGTTTGAACAATTTCACCGTGGATTTCCATAACCCACCGAAATGTGTTGCCTTGGGAGGTATGAAGTGCCACGTGATTCGATGTTCAACCGAGAACCGATTCATCCGATTTTTGTGTTTATCGGAGTTCAAAAGAACATATAATTCCTTTAATTGATTATTCGCTCCTATAAAGTTGGTTCCATTGTCGGAATAAACGTGAGTCGGAATACCTCTCCTTGCTACAAAGCGCCGCAAAGCTGCTAAAAATCCGTCGGTGGATAAATCGCTCACGACTTCTAAATGCACCGCTTTTATCGTCATGCACACGAACACGCACACGTATACCCTGATTCGGTTCCGATTTCGATGTTTCTTTTCTTTAACGTAAAACGGGCTGCAGAAGTCGATCCCGATGTTAACGAAAGGACCCGCATCGTGTACTCGATCCCTCGGTAAATCGCCCATTTTATATTCAACCGCATCGGCAGTAAATCGAAAGCAACGCATGCATGATCGTATAATTTTACGTACTTGATTCCGACCGTCGAGCAACCAAAATTCGCGCCTAATCATATATAAAGTGGTCTGAATACCGGCGTGGTAGTATTTTTCATGAATTTCTCTAATAATTAAGTCCGTCAGTAAGTGACGGCTGGGAAGGAAGATCGGATGTTTTTGGGAGAAGGTCATCTCTGACATTTTGAGTCGTCCGCCGACGCGAATCAAACCGTTTTTGTCGATGAATGGATTCAGCGCGGCAATGCCACCATTCTTTATCGCCCGCGCGCTCATTCGCAAGTTTATTTAGTTCGCGTGAAAAAAAAGATTTTTGAATAATTTTCATTATTCGCGTTTCCGCTTCATTTATTTCCTCTATGCACAATTGTCCACGGAAAGCATTCTTCGGTCGAAAGCGCAGGCATAGCGCCATGACTCTTAATAACCGTAAATATGACGAATATTTTTTCAAGAAACCATAATCGTTAGAAGCCGTTGCTAAACATATGCTTTTTCTTAACTCAGGTATTTCGTTTAGTTCCGCGATTCCGTTGGGCCATTCATTCTCGCTTTTTGTCAGCCACGACGGTCCGGAAAACCATGTTTGATTATTCAGAAAAACGCTTGGTAATTGGCCTCTCGATAGTGCGTCGGCAGGATTTTGCTCGGATCTAACATGTCGCCAATCCCGCGAATCAGTAATCTCTTGAATTTTTGTAACGCGATGAGATACATTTTTCATCCAATGTAGCGCGACCGTTGAATCAATCCAGAATACTTTCTTGCTAGAGGATAGTTCCAACGCACGACGCACCTCGTCATATAGATTAGCTAGTAAGAGCGCGCCGTTTAGCTCGAGACGGGACGTCGTTACGGTTTTTAATGGTGCGACTCGCGACCTCGCGCAAAGCAGATGACAAGCAACCTCGTTACGTTGATTACTCGAACGAACGTATATGCAAGCACCGTAACCTGCGTTACTCGCGTCGCAGAATCCGTGAATTTAAACATCGGTATAATCCGAAACCAGCACCCGACGATCAATAGATAATTTATTAATTAGATCTAATTGGCTCGCAAAATCTGTCCACGTTTTATATATATACTAGGTGGGACGGATTCATCCCATTCTAACTTGCAATGCCACAACCCTTGCATCAATACCTTGGCGTATAATATAACCGGCCCTAGTAAGCCTAACGGATCGAAAATCTTTGCAATCTCCGAATAAATATTTCGTTTCGTAATTCTTTCACCGCGCTTAATCGAGCGCACCGAATAACATAGTACGTCGCGGCGTGCGCGCCACGTCATGCCTAATGTTTTCAAGGGATTGTCTTTATCGAGTATAAATTTCGAATCTACATTTTCGGGAGCTAAGTTGTCAAGAATGCGTTTGTCGTTTGACGTCCATTGTCGAATGTTAAAACCGCCTCTAGAAAATATCGTGATCATATCGACCCGCAACACGCAAGCTTCATTGACGGTATCCGCCCCGGTAAGCACATTGTCTACATATGAGTGTTTTTTGAGAATCGGGCGGCAGCGGGATACGCATGGCTTTCATCGTCGGTTAATTTTTGAACCGTTTGTATAGCAAGATAGGATGATGAAGACACACCGAATGCAAGAGTGTTAAGCTGAAAAGTTTTTATCTGATTATCTTGGCGCCAGAGTATGCGCTGATACATCCGATCATCTCGGTGTAATCTTATCTGCCTATACATTTTTTCTATATCTGCCGTAAGAACGTACGGATATGTACGGAAACGATACAAGTGCACGGACAATGGATCCTGAATAATCGGCCCCACCATTAATATATCGTTTAAAGATATGCCAGTACTCGTTTCAGCCGACGCGTCAAATACTACACGAACTTTAGTCGTACTGCTCGAGGATTTGACCACCGCATGGTGTGGCATGTAAAACCCGTTATCTTGGGGATCATCCATCGGAGACATACGCTTTAAATCTAAATATTCTTGTATTACTTGCGAATAGGCGGTTTTCAACGCCGGGTCCGAATCGAGCTTCCGTTCTAAAGAAATTAAGCGCTTAATGGCGACGGTTCGTGAATCGCCGAGGCGTTTATTATCCTGCCGAAACGGTAATCGTACCGTATAACGACCGCTGTAATCGCGCGTAACAAATTTCATAAAATGCGTTTCGGTACGGTTAATTGTTTAAATGTATTGCATTTGAACAATAGATGTTGCTTATTTTTACACGCCGCACAGTTGTTCGCCACGTTAACTACAAATGCCTTATTGGATATTCGCGCCTTCTTCGCGGGGGTGAACATTTGTCCTCGATTTGCCTGGACGACCCTGCTCGAACGCGTTTAGACACACGAACTGCGGTTCTATATAAGAATTCGTATAGTTCATCAATTTTCGAAAATTTATCTCGATCTAAAGTTTCCTCCCATTTCTCCGCCGTATTTTTCGGTAGTTTACTTTCTAATACATTCACGAGGATCTCGGACCCTACGTTAACTCCTAATGCGGATAGAGATGCGACATGTTGCTGCGCGTCGTCTGCAAGTTTAGATAAGCCGTCGGTCGTTTCCTTCTCCAAAACCGGCATGTTTATGAGCAGTGAAAGGTGGCGTGAAATTAAAATCCGTTTTACTTCATACAAACGTCTCAATAATTCCCATGCTTTATGATAATTTGATCCTTCGATCGATAAGATCTTTATTTTATTAGCCGCCTTGCCCGTTAATGCCGATTTTAGATATTGAAGTTTTTCCACATCGGATAGATCCGCTTGTGAATTTATCATGGCAATGAAAGTGTTTTTGAATGACAACCATTTCTCATTTTGACCATCAAAATTAGGTAAAGACGCTTCAGGTAATTTTACTCGTCGCTTCACGATCGCCGTGGTTCCGGACGCGCTGGGTTGTGATGCGTTACTCGAGCCGCCGGCACTCGCGGTAGAAACGGTAGAACTTTCTATCTGTTCGACTTTGCTCCCGATTGAATAGAATCTTTCTTGAACATTCGTAAATTCGTCCTTATGACTATCGTTTGGATCTAATAACACGAGCTCGTCATTAAACTCTTCGTACGCATGATACAGTTCCGTGATACGGGCCATACGTAACTTTAACGCGGCTTTGTCGTGACGTCCCTTTTCTACGAGATTCGTTAAGCTAGTAATTTGCGATTTTAAGGACGTTCGCTTTTGAACGAGCAGCTTAATTCGTTCGGCCATATTTGTATTTCGGAAGAGGTAAGGAATGGAAAAAATTGCTCAATTGACAACACAATGCGTACGTGGAATGTACTTGCCCTTAGCCTGTATCTCGCTGCGTGACCTCGTCCTCCCTTCTCGCAATGTAACCTTGTCCCGGGCTAGCGTGGTTGGTTGAACGCGCCACCGTTTGTCAGAGTCCTGATTGTCGTGATCGCCTCGACATAGACTCTTCTTCGTAGCTGGTGTTCAATCGATGGTCACTATGCTCGTTCTATGGCCGCTCGCGTTCGCCGCGCGAACGACCTCACAGGAGGCACCAAAATGTTTCGTGTATATGGGGGTTTAATACCATACACCAATTTCGTGCAATTTCAAGAACTTTATTTATCACAAATTCGAGGTCTCGGCCTTAGTATATTTATATCTAAAGGAGAGCTCGGTCTCCTCTGTATTCGGATAAGGACTCGGCCTTATAACTTAACGTAAAAGATATCTAGACACTTCGTATCAATCGCTCTGTTCACCAGTACAATTCTGCCGCGGTCTCGCCCGTCGTCCGATATTTATAACGTTTCTCGTTCACAACCTTTGACCAATAACGTAACGCGCTCCAATTGGGTAAGTAACGATTGGAGCGGCTCAAGTTAAAGGAACGATCGCGGGTCGGAGACCGCAATCATAATCGCGCGACAGATCTCAAAGCGCTTAAATCCGAGACACCAAAGATATCGTTTTTATGTCAATTACCTCGCTCGGCGAGGCTTTAGCGGGCCCGCTACGTTTCGTCGCAACATTAGTTAACAGTAAATATTTTTATAGGTTATGCTATTATATCCAAATTAACAATGTCATATGTATTTCAATCGATAAATGTTATAGTCAATAATGTAAATATCTGTGCATGTTTCAAAAAATGTCTTATAAAAGACAACTTGCGTAGACGTCTATTCGGAAAGTCTTGAAAACGTTTTTTAGAGGTCTTTTTTGGTAATTAAAGTCTTAAAAACATCTTCAGAAACACGTCTTCAAAACGTCTTTTAGACATACTTGTTGTCTGGGTCATAGTGTAGTATATATTGTTGTAATATACATATATTGCCCGGGCCGGCGTAGCGTCCGCGACTTTTCGGACGACACTCATACACTCACGCTCGCACTCGCGCTCTCGCGGAAATAACTATGACTCGTAGATATATCAGAAAGCGAATCTCTTTATTCAGAGGAATACAGAAATGTCAGAACCAAATCAGAGTCAGGCTTCGAATCTCCCTGGCTCCGTTATAAAACAGCTGCCCGTTGTCGTGGGGACGCTTCGCGATTTTTGCGGAAAGACCGCGGCTCGCTTCAGCTTGGAGTAACGGGTGTTTCAGCGCGGGCGTAACAAATATTACTACATTAAAAAAAATAAAACAAATAATATCTATAATTTACCTTTTTAAAGCCTTGTGTCCACGATGCTAGAAATCGTTCCGAATCACATTTAAGCAATATTCAGCCAATTGACCAATGCGATTGGTTAATTCTTTCTCCGTCCGAGATCAGAGTGATTTCTTATAGCATCGTAGACACAAGGCTTAAACAAGGTACCAAGTGTATGAGTCAATGTTAGTACTACAAATAATAATGGTATCAAAAAGTTGCTCCAACTTAGAATAAAAACTTATGTTTCTTACATTTTTTTATTTCAATATTTTATTTTAAAAAAATGTTATATGTAAAAAATTGCAACGTAATTAATTGAAGTATTATTTTAAAAACTAAAATGAGAACATTATACGCGCATTATATGTATATAGTTAACTTAAAATGCAATTGTTACATATTTAATTCTTTAGGATAGGTTATATCTACGACGTAAAATATTATTAAAAATATTATAGTAACAATTATATATCTGAATAATCATACGTATTTTAAAAGATTTATTAAAAAGAAAATACATAATAAATGCAAAAACCAAAAGTAAAACAAAAAATTGAAAATAACAAGTTAATTAAAAAAATTTATTTAAAAAATTTATAAAAAAAAATAAATACAAAATTAAAAAAATTTTAATTAAGAAATTTAACGCTTCTATTGGTCAGTTTAGAGAGCAAACGCTATCTTACATCAAAAGTTGGAAGAGGATATTTTTTCCAAATTAAATGTAAATTTATCAAATCGGACTTTGCATCGCAATATCTCCGCTCGTAGAGAACACATAAACAGAAAATAAAAACACTTCTATTATATAATTCGAACTCAAGCTATCGATTAAGTCTATATAGAACTTGATCAGTTCAGCTTTTACTGACAATGAGATTCGATAATCTGAGGATCTTTCAACAGTTTCA